>VCHN02000014.1:80886033-80991447 GCA_007115665.2 Sequoiadendron giganteum | reverse complement strand
AGTATGGGCTTTTGATCAGTGTGATGTCAGGAAGATACTGACAAAATTTGAAAATTTTAAAAATTAGGATTTTCGGACCTTGTTTTTAGGTCAAAAAACCCTAAAAATAGAAACTTGTCAAAATTGGCTGAAATTAATTTTGATTGGCTTATTTCACATCACGATCAGAGTGGTGAAGTCGGTTTCAATTAAAAGTCAGTTTAAATCTAGTGGGTAGTTTTCACTTTTTCAGGAGAAAAGTTAGGACCTTTGAGGTCGTCAATGGCATTTGGCTAGTATTAGGTGTCAAAATCTAAGCCTGAAACTCAAAGCAAAATATTCTATGATGAAAGATGCTAAAAAAGATGTTTCTCGACGGAGGAGATTTTCAAATGGCGAAAAGTGCAAAAATATTCTAAGTTTGGGAACACTTTCACTATGTAACGTGGAAGACACTTGCGAAATCAACGTGCAAATCAACTTTACAGTGTTCGTACATGTGAAAATGGTGAAATATAGTCATACACACACCTCAGCAGCTATAGTGCTTCTACATGGACAACTCAGTAGCTAGTATGGTATTCGCAGAGCACGTAACGAAGGAAAATCATCAAGCAGAAAGCAGATCTGCGCCCCTGTAGCCCAAGGGTGCCCTTCATTTTGGAGGCTCGGATCTTGTTGCATGTGCTTGCTAATGGATTCAATCTCTTCAGAATTAGCCCAGCTTTCCGACAAGCTATCGAGCGAAGACGTACATAATGCGAAACTCCGGCAAACAAGGTCAGAAGTTGAGGCCACGAGGAGGCATGTCACAGAGGCTGTCATATTCATGGTTTTTGCGCCCCTGTAGCTTAGGGGCGCCCTTGAATTTGGCCTCCCAGATGGATGAATTTGCAGATGGGGTCTTCCTGAGATCATTTATGATCTAGTCTAGATTCGCAATGCATCAGTTCGCAAGGTGATCCAACATTCCGAGTGACCGTGACAGAGGTTCTACCGAGCATGTAAATCAGAGGGTAGAGAAACATGGCAATACACACCTGCACTTCTATAGGTCAAGGGCGCCTAGCCTTTAGGCCTGTCAGATGGGGTTTTCAGCATTCATAGTCTTCACGAGACTTGTGCGCAATTACTCCAGCTATCCAACGAGTCCAGCCATCAGCCTTCGGGATTTGGCAAACACTCGTACGTGTGAGGTCAGTGTAGAATGTTGAAAAGTGAAAGTAACCAGAAAAATGACTAAGTATGGAAAATACGCATCTCCTTGAAAAAGGCGCCCTTCTTGTTGAGGTCTTAGAAACAGTTTTCTTGCTTCATCACATCCAGAGACATCTCTTGTAAGTTGATCTAGCTACACAGAGAGACAGACGGTGCGCGAATCGGAGCACTCCAGCTCTCAGTGTCAGGGGTCAAAGTATGGCGCCCAAATGAAAGTTACACTTTTGTCAGAATGGTGTTTGCACCTTCACAGGCTAGGGGCGCCGTTGCATTTGGGGGTTCTAATCCAGGATTTAGGCCTTGCACATGCAGTCATCGGGTGCATAATTCTTCCAACTACGCAATGGATCCAGCATCTAGTTGACGGGAGTCATTGTTCACCGGCAACGTCAGATGGCAAATCAAGAAAATGGCCAAGTATGGAATTTCTTATGAAATTACATATCTCCTTGGAAAAGGTGCCCTTCTTTTTGAGGCACTAGATTCACTTTTCTGAGGTCACAGCTTCCAGCAGGCATTTCATCAGTTTTGATCTAGCTGCGTGATGAATCATTCAGCTCAGTTTTAGCATCACCCAAGCACCCGAAAATCAGTGTTCAATAGAGGCTTCCGTGACTTTTTGGAATCAAGAAAATATTCTAAGGCGACCCAAAAAGAGAGACTTCAGTTAACTCTTTAAAATAATATTAAAATTCAGTTTTTGCATGTCAGTTGTGCAAAGGGCGAATTTCTTCAATATTTTTAATATTGACGCCTACTTTGAGACTCGTTGTAATTCGCATGTTGAGTGGAATTGAATATTTTAATATTTTAATATCTTTGAGACGTCAACTTAGTTTATGTTGCATGAGGTGGGGTCCAATCAAATGACTTCTTTTGAAATCAAGGTTTCTACTTGCAGTTGGCGCCATAAACCTTAAATTCTTTGTTATTTGCATTTAGGTGTTCATTTCTCTCACAGCAGGTGAGTGCAAATGAGTTTTCTCTTGTGCGAGCATCATTTGAAGGCGCCGCGAGGATTATTTTTCAGAATTCCTTGCAAATATAGGTCCAAAATAATCAACAACCTTCAGACAAACATAGGCGAATTTCTACAGAAGCAAAGAATACAAACAAACAAAATCTTCTATCTTCTGTCTTAAATTCTTCTATTCTCGTCTTAGATATTCTTCACATGTCCAAGAATTCGGCGATTTTGGACATTTTTAATCATTTGGGTTGGTTGTGCACGGCTTTCTCTACAAAACCCATGTGTTAGAATTTTCCAGGAAAACTTTCCTCGAAGCTTCAATTCTTGAAGCTTTGATTTTCTCAACTGAAATTCCTTTCCATGGTGGAGTAGAAGTCAATATTTTTCGAATTTGACGTTGTGTGTTGTCCTAGAATCATCTTCACAAAACCCATATCTCAGATTTTTTTCGGAAAAATTACCCCCCGCAGCCCCTACTACCCTCGGTTGCTTTTTTCAAGAAAGCCTTTGCATGTCAAGCTAAACGACACTTTTTCACATTTCTGACATTGTGGGTTGTCTTAGAAACGTTTTCTAGACAAAACCCACGTTTCAAAATTTTTGGTGAAAATTGCCCTCCAACAGGATATTTTTAGCCTCATCAAAGGACATTTCAGCTTCCAGAAAAAGTTGTCAGAACATAGTCGAGTTTATAGTCAACAGGCAAGTTTTTCAAAATGCAGTTCACGTAGACTGAATTCAAGACCAAATTGGTCTTGATTCATGATTTCATCAAAAAAACTGACAGCGATTTGTATCAAGCGCATTTGGAGGGTTGACAAGCGTAGTCACTCAACCCACATGGTTTCATGCCTCGTATAGCTGATTGTCTTCCAAGGCCAGTTTAGAGGGTTGATACCGTTGGAAGTCTGCATGTGCAGCAAGTTCATGTACATTTTTCACAACCGGAGTGTTCGTGGTTAGACTTCACAATTTCATCATGCAACACTCTTCCATAGAGAAAAGCGTGAAAAACATGAGAAGCGTCAAGCTGTAGAAGAAATAGTGGCCATCACTTCAATTACAGAGCCACCAAAGTTACCAGTCAGTGAAGTGTCAGTTTAAGTGTGCAGAGATTTCCAAGTTTGCTTGAGTTGTTGACAAGTAGTGAATTGACAGTTGAGACATGTGACGACCTCTAGATGGTGATGCAATCACTAACCTCGTGGAGGGGTTACTTGCTCGAGATCACGGCCAGTAAACTCCAGATCAAGGCGTCCCACCTTTCCAGAATAGACATCAAACATAGGAGTTAAACTTAGCGTTTCTTTTTTGAGTTAACTTGCTGTCACATTTCTTCGCATGTCTATTTTGGAGTTTCCTATGTACAGTCGGAGTTCTCATTTAGGGTTTTCGTTAACTGATGATAGTATTCCAGTTAACTTGCTTTCAATAAGGACGTGCATGCTTGCACATTGTCCATTTAGATTAGATGTTTCGGTTAACTGATGGTAGCTTTCCAGTTAACTGTATAGTTTGCTTTATTAGGGTTTAGCAATAAAATCTTGCATGCATTGCAAGACTGTAGTTGACTCAAGGTGATTTTAGGGTTGCCTACACCTTTGGTGTCTATAAATAAGTGCTTTCAGCTCATTTGTAATTAACTTTTGCTTGTGATAGAGAATTGTTGCGTTGTCGGCAACATGCCTATTCTCAAGATTGGTTCACCCTTGTAAATAGAACTTTTGCATGCGATAGCAATATATGTTGAGCCCACCTTGCCTATAATATTGCTATTTTGTATCTGTTCATGAGTGATTACTGTTATAATAAATAGATGAGCCTACCTTGCCTTCATGTTATTATCATGGCGTTTATTCAATCTTAGTTAAATGGTGTTGCTGGTTTGATCGTTATTGTATGCATGTTTCGTCTATGCAATGCACTGTCCCAGTTGCTTACCTTATGTTTTGTTTATAATAAGCCTATTCAGAAAAATAGATAGTTGAGCCCACCTTGCCTTCACGTTGCGAATCTGTACTCAAAGCTTATCGTTTGATGTGTGTAATAGTAAACTCATTCAACCAAGCAGATAGTTGAGCCCACCTTGCCTTCATGTTGTGAAGTTGTACCTGGTTTACCGTATATTCGTTTGTTTTAATAGACTTCTTCTCGGATAAACAAATAGTTGAGCCCACCTTGCCTTCATGTTGTGAATCCGCACCTGAAGTTTATCGTGTAAACACATTCCTGCTCCATTTCCTCATGCTCTATTTTCTTGAGGAAACTGGATAGATTTAAAGTAGTTAGTTTAGTTGAAGTTAATGATCTGTAAAACCAAAAAATCCTTAGCTGCAATGTTCTAGGTTTTCTTAACCTTGTGCCTCTTCCAGCTGAGAACAAAAAGATAGAATTTAAAGTACTTTACTTTTTCACGCATATTAGCAAATGAGGGAGTTTCCCCTCCTAATTTGAAGAGCACTCATTATGCAATGTGCATAGTTGTTCGTACTAACTTATACTCCAGAGGTGTTAGTTATTACACCAACACTTTATAAAGTGACGCCACTTATAAAATATTTCATAAAGTGATTAATTAAATCACTTCAAGTTGGACGCCCAAAGTATTTAAGTGGAGACTATTGAAAAAGGTGACTTAAATATATTTTAATATATTTAAATGGCAAAAAGGGAGTCACTTCTTGGAAGTCGTGCATTTTGGCTTATAAAGCAAAATGAAGGCAAATCAAACTCATTCAATTATGATTATTTGACTTTGCTATTTGGCTTCTCTGTGATATTCTCTGAGACAAGGGTTTCGGCATTTTCTGCCATTGGAGAGCAAGATCTTCTTCAGTGTTGAGCATATTTGAGGCTATGAGAGACCAACTGAATCTGTGCGTCTGTGAGGGCTTCCATTTAGGGGTCCATTGAGCTTCATCTGGATTTATCTGAGCAAGTATTCATCATATCAGTGTTAGGAGAGGAGGTTATTCATCCGGACGCCTCCATTCAGCATCTGACTTCATCTTTCAGGAGATCTTCTTGTCTTCTTCAAAGGCCGTACAAATCACCTTGGGAGGCGTGCTTCACAGGGAGAGGCATGGGAATTCTATTGGCAAAACGCCTCACCTTTGCTCCTAGTTTCTTCTACAGATTGGTCACCTAGCCTTTGCAGGCATTGTGTCTAGTTTCTAGCGAGTGACTTGGGCATTGATTTCATCAGTTTTACAACTTTTCTGCCTGGCATGTGCCAAATTTCTTTATTTAATTATTTTGGAGGTTTTCGGGTATGTTATTTGTTTGCAATCTCATTGTACGTATTGCCAAATAATATCTAGTACATCTATTGGTTGAAAAATTACTGTATTTCAATTCTATGTGCATTTATATGCTTGGCGCCCCTTCTACTTTTGTTTAAATTTCTCTAAAAACAACATTAAAAAACAAAAACACAGTCAAAAATAGTTTGGGTTTGATTGGAGCCAGTTAGGCTCATCATAGTTACATGGACCAGCAAGAAGCAACAGGCAGTGGCTCTCTCCTTGACCGAAGCAGAATATCAAGGAGCTATTAAAGTAGCTTGTGAGGTAGTTTGTCTTCGAAGGATGCTCACGGACATGCAAATGTCTTAAGTGGACCTTCCCCCTTATATTGCGACAATCAAGGGGTGTTGAAACTGAAGAGCACAAACGATTTACTGAGAGGGGGGGGGGGGTGAATCAGTAAATCAATCACAAACTTTTATTTCTTAATCTTTTCAACTTTATTACAATCAACTTTTTGATATAAACCAATTTCCACAAGTTGACACAACTGTATTGAAGTAATTTTATTTTTTTTTAAGTAGGTACTAACCTACAAATTTTCAATAAGATGATTTAGTAGAATGAATTCCACAAGGAACACCTAGACCTCTCAAAATTTAGTAGACTCCTGCCTACAAAGAGCACCAACCCCTAATGCAAGGCACCAAACCTTGCCTTGATGGAAGTGAGACTGCCTTCAATCTGATCTGCACAAGCCCAACTCTCCAATCTGCTCTATGTGATCCAAGATATCACCTTCAGCCCACACAAGGAGGTAGGAATCTGACTGAACTGCTAGTCTACAATTGCACAACTACACAATTCAAACCTGAATGAATATCAAATATATACTTTGATCAAAGGTTGCATCCCTTGATGAAAGAACACAACTCTGTCTTTTCAAATCTCATTCATACTTCTTCATTAAGCTGTATTAATCTTAATCAACCTTCTTGACTTTATAGATTTTTCTGTTTTTTAACAAATGATCTTCTTCAGAATTTTACATTAGAACTCCTTTCTAAGGCATTTTATTGTTTTGCCAATCGCACCTTTTGGAAAATCAAGATTAACTAACCTTCATGGCTTTTCAAAACATATCACATCTATTGATTTTGTCTTTTCATAAAGCCCGTCTTTTGTGGAGGATAAGATACATCCTTTAGTTCGCATTTGCTCAGAAAGATTTTTTAAAAGACGTTATTAATCTCCATTCGCATCTCTTCAAGATACGTCCCTTTTTAAAAAATGATTATTATTTTCTTTAGACCATGTCTTTTTCAGAAAAAGACGTCTCTTCAAAAATGAAAATTAATTATTATCATTTCTTTTTAAATATGTCTTTTCAGATTTGCGTCTGTTCAAAGAGGAGAAAGACATCCTTCTTTAGAAATCAAACTAGTTTATTTGAAGACGTCTTTTGACTTATTCGTGCCTTTTGGGAGATCTTTGACTTGTTTAATAGTCGTATCTTATCAGATTGTAGCCACCGCTTTGACTGATTGTGTCTTTTAGTCATGCTATTCTTCAAATCATATCTTATCATTGTGTCTTTTAGTCATGCTATTCTTCAAATCATATCTCCATACTTTATTTACTTTGACATCAATGACAATATTGTCAACAATCTCCCCCTTTGTCATTGATGGCAACCTTGATTTTTTTGTTGTTTTTGTTTTTTTGTTGTTTTGCTCCCCCTGTGTCCAACTTCTCCCCCTTTGACATCAATGGCAAGGGGTCTTCCAACAATGTTTTGCATTTTTGTTCCATGGAGCAAATGTACCATGTATAGCTCCCCCTAAGTGTATGCTTCCACCAATCAATTTGATGGATGTGGCACAACTCCCAATTTGTCCCTTAAATACTCAAATGCATCCCTTGGAAGTGGTTTAGTAAATATATCAGCAGTTTGCTCTTTTGTAGTTATGTATTCTAAACACACTTGTCCTTCTCCTACTTGTTCTCTCAAAAAGTGATACTTAATAGGGATGTGCTTGGTTCTTGAGTGCATCACTGGATTCTTGGAGATATTGATTGCACTAGTATTATCACAATATATAGTGCAAGGATGATCATACTCCACTTTGATGTCTCTTAAAGTTTGCCTCATCCACAGAAGTTGAGTGCAACATGCTGCTGCTGCAATATATTCAGCTTCTGCTGTAGATAGAGAGACTGATTCTTGTTTTTTGCTCATCCAAGACACTAGATTTCCTCCAAGGAAAAAAGCTCCTCCACTGGTACTTTTTCTATCATCCACATTGCCAGCCCAATCAGCATCTGTGAATGCTTCAAGAGTGAAGTCATTTCTACTAGGGTACCATAGACCATATTCCATTGTGCCTTTCAAATATTTGAATATACACTTTACTGCATGAACATGAGTTTCTTTTGGTGCTGCTTGAAATCTTGCCACGACTCCAACAGCTTGCATTATGTCTGGTCTTGTAGAAGTTAGATACAACAAATTCCCAATCATTGATCTATATAGTGTTTGATTCACTTCTTGGGATTCATCATCTTTGCTTAGTTTGCAACCTGTAATCATGGGAGTACTCACAGGATTGCAGTCTTCCATTCTAAACCTTTTTAACATTTCCTTCACATATTTGGTTTGGGAGATGAAAATACCTTTACTTGATTGTGAAATTTGTAGCCCAAGGAAGAAGGATAATTCTCCCAACATTGACATCTCAAACTCTTTTTGCATACATGATGAAAATTCTTTGCACATTTTGTCCTTGTCTCCACCAAAAATGATGTCATCTACATACACCACCACAATCAATAAATGTCCATCTTCTTCTTTGATGTATAGATTGCTATCTACATCTCCTCTTTTGAAACCTTGCTCTTTGAGATACTTGTCAAGTCTAGAATACCAAGCTCTAGGAGCTTGTTTAAGCCCATAGAGAGCTTTCTTTAATTTGCACACATAATCCTTGTCTTCTGATAATAGGAAGCCTTCGGGTTGTTCAATATAAACTTCCTCCTCTAGATCTCCATTAAGAAAAGCAGATTTAACGTCCATTTGATACACCTTAAACTTTTTGTGACTTGCATAGGATAAAAACATTCTAATTGCTTCAATCCTTGCAACTGGTGCGAATGTTTCCTCAAAATCTACTCCTTCAACTTGTGCATAGCCCTTGCATACTAACCTTGCTTTGTTCCTTGTAACTTGACCATCTTCATTTAATTTGTTTCTAAAAACCCATTTTGTGCCAATTACATTCTTATCTTTTGGTCTTGGGATAAGTACCCAAGTTTCATTTTTCTCTATTTGATCCAATTCTTCGTTCATTGCACCAATCCAACTTTTATCTTTGCTTGCTTCTTCAAAAGTTTTGGGCTCAACTTGAGATAGAAATGCTGCATGACAATCTTCATTGTAATTCACCATTCTCCTTGCAGATCTACATCTATCTTGAAGAATCAAATCTTCAGGGTGGTTCTTTTGAACAAACCTGGAAGGTGTCTTTGGTGTCTTCATGGGAGTCTTCTATGAAGACTCTTCTTCCTTTGTCTTTTCCTCCTTTTCTTCTTCTTGGGAGTCCTCATCCTCTTTGTCTTCATCATTCATAGTTTGAACATGGTGATCACTTTGTCCAACTTCTTTGAATTTCTTTCCTTCATCAATTCTTACATTAGCACTTTCAACAATTTTGTGAGTTCTTTTGTTGTAGCATTTATATGCCTTGCTTTTTGATGAGTAGCCAAGAAAGATTCCCTCATCTGCTCTTGTGTCAAATTTGCTCAAATCTTCTTCATCTCTTCTAATGTAGCAAGTGCTTCCAAAAATTTTGAAGTACTTGACAGTTGCTGGTCTTCCTTTCCAAAGTTCATATGGTGTCTTCTCATTGTTCACTCTTATTTGTGCACGATTCAAGATGTAAACTGCTGTATGAATTGCTTCCTTCCAAAAGGAATCTGCTATCTTGGTTTCATTTAGCATTGCCCTTGCCATTTCTTGAACCGTCCTATTTTTTCTTTCTACAACCCCATTTTGTTGAGGGGTTCTTGCTGCAGAAAATTGCCTCTTAATTCCATGCTCTACGCAGTAATTTTCAAATTCCTTTGATGTGAATTCTCCTCCTCGATCTGATCTAAGACATTTTATCTTGATGTTTGCTTCATTTTCAACCAGCTCTTTGAAAGCTTTGAATTTATCAAAAGCTTCAGATTTTTCTTTCAAAAATGCAACCCAAGTCATTCTTGAGAAGTCATCAATCAGCAACATAAAATATCTTTCTCCATTCATGCTCTTGGATTTGGTTGGCCCACAAAGATCTGTATGTATGAGTTCTAATGGCTTTGATGAAGAATGTTCCTTAGACTTAAAGCTTGACCTTGTTTGCTTTCCAAGTTGACACTCTCTACAAATGATATTAGAAGGTTTTGTTATCCTTGGCATATCTCTCACAGCATTTGATTTGCTAACTTTGACAATATTATCAAAGTTGAGATGGCCTAGCCTCTTGTGCCATAACCAACTTTCATCCTCTTGTAGTAGGTTGCAACTTTCACAACTTATCTCCTTTAAAATATACAAATTATGTTTTCTTTCAGCTTGAGCAACCAGCTTTCCATCTTTCTTGATATCACATGTATTAGAAAGAAATGTGATACTATGTCCTTGATCACAAAGTTGACTAACACTTAGAAGATTTTCTTTTAGGCCCTTAACATGCAAAACATTTTCTGTTTTTGTTCTCCCATTATCTAGACTAAGTGTTCCTTTTCCTTTTATTTGTTTTCTTGTATTATCACCAAATCTTACTGTTCCTTCATCAGTAGGTTCAAGAGAGATGAATTTGCTCTTGTCACCTGTCATGTGTTTTGAGCACCCACTATCAATGTACCATCTATCTTTCTTACTTTCAGCATGTAAGGCTGTTTGAATGAACATTGATTTCTCCTTTTTCTTCCATATTTTGATAGGTATTTCTTTCCTCTTAATAGACTTATCTTCTTTCTTGTTTTGTTTTGGAGAATCATTAAAAACTGTCCTACAAGCTTGTGCTTTGTGCCCAAGGTTATTACAATTGTAGCATAGACTATTATAGTCCATTAATGGTGTGAAAGGATTATAATCTCTCCTAAGGTAGCTAGGAATATTTTTTACTTTATTTTTACAATTTAAGGCCTTGTGGCCAAATTTGTTACATACAAAACAATACCCATTGAATGTATATGATTGCCTAATGTTTGATTTTCTTTTAGGATCAGTACTTATCCATTCTTCTTCAACTTGCTTTGAGAAGGTCTTGAAATCTTCTTTGGAGTTAGTGACCTTCTTGGATTGTTCTTCAAAACTACCTTCCATTTTGCTTTGAAGAACATCTTGAGCCTTCATTAGCTCAATCAATTTGCTGGATTCTTCATCAATCTTTGTGTGTTGAACCTTTGTTTTCTCCAGTTCCAATTTTAGCATTGCTATCTCTTGCTCCAGCTTGTTACATTTCATCTCCTTTGTATTGAGTTTGTTTTTCAATTCTTCTTCATTTCTTTCAGCTTCCATGATTTGAGCTCTCAAATCTTCAATGGTTTTGCTTGAATTCTCCAAGTCTTTTGTTATCACTTTGACTTTCAATTTGTACTTGGTAGCTTTCTTCTTCAAATCTTCATTCTTCTTATAAGCATAGTGCAGTTCTTCTTCAAGATCCACTTCCTCTTCTTCATTACATTCTTGATCAATCTTTTCTTCTTTATTAAAAATTTCATCCACATTTAGTTTTTCGCATTCAGCCATGAATAGAATTTCCTCTTCACCATTGCTAGAGCAATCTTCACTTTGTTCTTCGGAGGTGCTACTATCTTTCTTTGAATAGAAACTCTTCTTATGTTTTTGAAACTTCCATTTTGAGTTATTATTGAAATTCTTCTTTCCCTTTTTCTTGTTGCTGATTTCTTTTTCTTCTTCACTAGAGCTGTTTTCATTTTGAGGACATTTTGAGGCATAATGTCCAACTTTTCCACAATTGAAGCACTTAAAAGGAAATTTTCCTTTGTATTTTCCTTTTCCTTTTTTAAGTTTACCCATGAAGTAAGCTTCTGCTTCATCATTTGATTTTTCATCCTTTTCTTCATGCTTGTTCCTCCCCTTTTTGGATGCTTTGAATGAGACTTCCTTTTGTGGTGATCTATCTTCAATCCTCATCTCATATGCAACAAGGATTCCATGTAATTCATCTTTGGTTAGCTGATCCAAGTTTGTTAATTCCTCCAACACTGCAACCTTGGCTTCAAACTTTGTAGAAAGAGATCTTAGAATTTTGTCAATAATGAAGTCATCCTTGATCTCTTCACCAAGTCCCCTCATGATATTCACTGTTTCATCAACACGAAGGAAATATGAAGCAATATTTTCATTATCCTCCATTTTGAGAGTCTCCAACCTTCTTCTATGAGTTTGCAACTTTGCCTTTTTAACTTTTGCATCTCCTTCATAAATATTTTGAAGTTTGTCCCAAATTTCTTTTGCTGATTTGCATCTCATGACTTTTGTAAACTCAGAATCTGTTAGGCTGCAAAGAAGAGCATGCTTGGCCTTTGCATTGTTTTCACTTCTCTTTTTCCCTGCTTGATCCGTTGGAGGGGTAGCTGGAGGTGAATACCCATCAACAACAGATTGCCACACGTCAAACCCAAGTGCATTCAAGTATGCTTCCATCTTGATATTCCAAAAGGCATAATTAGTCCCATCAAAAATGGGTGCTTTCACAGTGTTGCTTGAATTCGCCATATGTGCTCTTAAGGATCTACTTTAAGCGGTTAGGCTTTCAAGAAGGACCTCGCTCTGATACCAATTGAAGAGCACAAACAATTTACTGAGAGGGGGGGAGTGAATCAGTAAATCAATCACAAACTTTTATTTCTTAATCTTTTCAACTTTATTACAATCAACTTTTTGATATAAACCAATTTCCACAAGTTGACACAACTGTATTGAAGTAATTTTTTTTTTTTTAAGTAGGTACTAACCTACAAATTTTCAATAAGATGATTTAGTAGAATGAATTCCACAAGGAACACCTAGACCTCTCAAAATTTAGTAGACTCCTGCCTACAAGGAGCACCAACCCCTAATGCAAGGCACCAAACCTTGCCTTGATGGAAGTGAGACTGCCTTCAATCTGATCTGCACAAGCCCAACTCTCCAATCTGCTCTATGTGATCCAAGATATCACCTTCAGCCCACACAAGGAGGTAGGAATCTGACTGAACTGCTAGTCTACAATTGCACAACTACACAATTCAAACCTGAATGAATATCAAATATATATTTTGATCAAAGGTTGCATCCCTTGATGAAAGAACACAACTCTGTCTTTTCAAATCTCATTCATACTTCTTCATTAAGCTGTATTAATCTTAATCAACCTTCTTGACTTTATAGATTTTTCTGTTTTTTAACAAATGATCTTCTTCAGAATTTTACATTAGAACTCCTTTCTAAGGCATTTTATTGTTTTGCCAATCGCACCTTTTGGAAAATCAAGATTAACTAACCTTCATGGCTTTTCAAAACATATCACATCTATTGATTTTGTCTTTTCATAAAGCCCGTCTTTTGTGGAGGATAAGATACATCCTTTAGTTCGCATTTGCTCAGAAAGATTTTTTAAAAGACGTTATTAATCTCCATTTGCATCTCTTCAAGATACGTCCCTTTTTAAAAAATGATTATTTATTTTCTTTAGACCATGTCTTTTTCAGAAAAAGACGTCTCTTCAAAAATGAAAATTAATTATTATCATTTCTTTTTAAATATGTCTTTTCAGATTTGCGTCTGTTCAAAGAGGAGAAAGACGTCCTTCTTTAGAAATCAAACTAGTTTATTTGAAGACGTCTTTTGACTTATTCGTGCCTTTTGGGAGATCTTTGACTTGTTTAATAGTCGTATCTTATCAGATTGTAGCCACCGCTTTGACTGATTGTGTCTTTTAGTCATGCTATTCTTCAAATCATATCTTATCATTGTGTCTTTTAGTCATGCTATTCTTCAAATCATATCTCCATACTTTATTTACTTTGACATCAATGACAATATTGTCAACAGAAACTCGCCAAGAATCTAGTCTTCCATGAACAAACAAAGCATGTTGATCTTCATTGTCACTTCATTCGCCAGCTTGTCGAAGACGGATCCATAGCATTGCAGTATGTTCCAACAAAGGATCAGATTGCTGATATTCTCACCAAGTCTTTGAGCCTAGATAAGTTTGTTAGATTTAGGGGGGCATCTTGGTGTAGTTGATAGATTAAGCATTAACGGAGGGTATTAGAACTATAGTTAGTTTCTATTCTAATGCTTTTGTTTCTTTCAGTTAGCCTTAGTTGCTATTTTAATGCTTTTGTTTCTTTCAATTAAGTCTATAATCACGTCTCTGTGATTATTGTGACTCCAACATTGTATTGTATTTAGACATTCTTTCATGTGAATAGTTTATCCGATTATTTTGAAATCAATCTGCTCTTGCATATTTAATAACTAGTTGAGTGGTCCATATGATGGGATAGTATATGAGATTATCTATGCAAAACCAATTGTAAGCAACTTAGATAAGCAAGCAAGCTAGCTGTTTGACGAAATGTTTCATGTCAAACTGAGCAAATCAGAAAATTTTATGTTCCATCTGGGGTGAGATATTACAGGATTCTTGAGGTAAGGAAACTAAGCATGTAAAACATGTTTACAGTTTTGAGAGATTGTTGATGTTGGTAACAACCTTTGTTGTCTAGGAAAGGAGGGAGAATGAACCAAAAGTCTTCAATGTCAAGTATGTGCTCAAATTTTGTCCCAAGCCTCTCAACCATGATGACTTTGGAGTCAAAACACTTGTTCTTGTGATAACACTTGAGGTTGAAATTAGACAAATCAGCACCATGTTCTTGGCATCCGTAGCATTTGCACATTTGCACAACCCAATCTGAATTGAGAAATTAGTTCCCGATTTGTGTTTGTCCCAACAATACTTATATGCAATTAACAACTACCTACAATTTTCCATTAAAAGAATCTAGTCCCTCGGGTATGGTGGAAGCTTGTAAGGATATCCATTAAATCGGCATACTTTGATGTAAGCAAAAGTAGGAAATTAGATGAATCAATCTGTGCACTCCATCATAACCATTCTAGCTTGATATGAGATTCATTCATGTGTTTTATTTTCCAAATCTTTCACCATGAACATGGTTAAGATGTTGTTGACTCTCTCGAAATGTTTCATCCCTTCTTGGAATTCTAGTTTTGAATACTTCAAAAAAGAGTGTCCTCTTGTTTGCACCTTCTCCAATCTTGAAAAAGCATTAGTTTGCACCAAAGAGTAAACTAGAAGATACCATATGAAAGGTCCTAGTAATGAAGAACTTTTTCAATCAAGAACAAATGGAATTGCTAATCAGATGAGCACAATCAATGTACTTTCTTCCATCACAAATGAGGCTGATCATGTAAAACATTCATTTTTTTGAAGTTTCTTGCTTCAACTTGCCCTGTGACCCTATTGAGCATAGCAATCACTAAGCAGAGTTCTTCCCTAAAATCAATTTGATATAATGTTAACAAGTGGGAAGTTCTTTTGGGTTCATTGAGCCATTTTGGTGCAAGTTCTTTTTGGCATTCTTGTACATTGTTATCTCACTAAAACTCACATTCTTTTATATCAAGCATATGTGTCTACTCATAGAACTGCAAGCAGAAAGAAGATTCAATTATTTCAACATCCAATCTACAAATTACTTAGTTGTCAAAAGAAATGATTCTTCTAGTGCTAGGCTTGTAGTGGTGGGCACATCCTATGCCCAATTCAGGAGACTGAATTGTCACAAGAAGAAAAGCAACTTGGATGAGTCCACTTTCCAGTAATTTGACCACCAAATTAATTCCAGCTCTCTATCTCCACAAATATGTGATCCTTCCCTTAAATGAAGGGATTTTCTCCTTATCACCCTTTTTGCCTCAAGTAGCAATTTGAACTTTGTTCCCTTATGGCTTTGTCACACACATTTGTTTTTCTTTAACAAACTTTATAAACTATCTATCCTATTGTCTGCAACTTCCAGCCCTTGAAAGCTTGACTCATCATATTTTGACATTCCCCACTCATTGAATGACCTAAGAACATAATTAGTGGACAAACTAGGCCATAACCTAACTAACATTGACTAACATGACAAGGATGGTAACTATAAATCTGACATGGAATGTGAAGTTTTCTAGGGTTACCAACTTGGTACTAACAAATGATGCCCAAAGGCAATGAGGAGGGTAAATTGCTTGATTTTGAAGCGAAAAAGTGAAGGGTTCAGGCATAATTGTTCTATGAGGACCCTTAAGCCTATTTTTTATTTGTGTAGGCTAATTGGGCTTATGATAAGGGAGTAATTAATTATTTATATAAAGTTGAACATTTTATATTAAAGTGACTTATTTCGGGGCCAAAAAGAAAATTAAAGTTATACAGTCACTTTATTGGAGAAATAATGTACAATTTCTCGAATGTTCGAAAAGGTGATATAAAAGGGAATCACAAAGGAGAAATTCATTTCTTTTGGACGGTTTCATCTTTTATTGTTGAGTTTGGGTATTTTACTCAAGTTGAAACCTTACGATGAAAACCCTAAGGGAAAATTGGTTTTGGAAAGGATTCCTTCCCAGCTAGTACCAAGTGGATTCATTCAGAGTTCACCAATGTGTGGAAAGATTGGCAATTTAAAATTGTAATTAAAGATTTCAATTTTTGGGAGTTCATTGGTAGTTTGCAAGATTTATCATATTCAATAAAAGTAGGAGTTTGAGCGATTTATTTGCATCGCCATATTGGAGCCACCATATTTCTGGAAAAACCAAGCTGCGTGGGGAAAGAACAGACATTTTAATAAAAACAAGTGTCGCACTAGTGATTAAGGGGTGTGGAATGATTGAAGGACACAGTTTAGACAGCCGCACCCATTTTGGAAAGAAAACGGAGGTTGCAGCATGTATGAGGATGGAGTTTTGGAGTGGTTTCAATAAAAACAGGTAAAAAGTATCAAATGCCCAGTTGCAGCTAACAGAAGATGATGCATGGGAATGAGGAGATAGTCTGCTGAGTCGCAATCTTCAAGTGTAAAGGGTTATACCCCTCATAAACTACTGCTGCCCTAATCTGGATTTCACACAGTATTTGGTCGTTGTGCATATATATATGTTATTCTGGTCTTCAGCAGAACATGGTTGTAAACAGCAACTATAAGGAGGTCACCATAGCTGATATAGATATTAACATTGAAGAGATCTATATTAGTACATCAGTGGGAAAATCAGTCTAAGGCAGATACAAACCAGTTCAGCTGATGATAACAGCAGCCTAAATGGGATCAATGTATGAATCATCCAACTAAGGTCAAAACTCTATTTGTTTAATAGCAAATGTAATAAAACTTGTATGCTACATGTCCAGATTTGTGTTTTCTAAAAATTGAGTGAGTTATATGTCTGTTATTACTTCAGTTGTACAATTTTTACATTTTGTCAAACACTTAAAACTTCATCAAAAGCAAGAACTTTTTGGTGTGACATTTCATCAAACATTTGTATAAAAAATTTAAAAAAGCAAACAAATATAGCCCAACATATTACAAGTTTGCATTTTGTCAGAGACAGATTTGGGAAGATCAAAGCTTCTCATAAAGCGTATTGAAGCAAGTTAGCGATGACTAAATGAAGTGGAAAACCCATTTTAACGTGGTTTGGGCAGGCATGCCTACGTCATTGACTGTGGCAATTTCGCCTCTACCATGGCAACTTCGCCTCAAACATGGCAATTTCAAAATCACTTTTTGGTGGAAGCAGCAAATTCTCCACAATGCAGGTAATGCATGAAAAGGTTTTGATGTTCTAAATCACCTTTTCAACGTTTGATCTTCCATTTTTAGTGCGGGAGATTATAGGAAAGGTTTATGTTTATTGTAACAACGTTAAAAGGGTCGCTGTCATGTTTTAACCTTCATATTGTCTATGTTGAGTGTTGTAAGCATTGGAGCAGGGGTTTCATGGTGTTGGAGGATCACCGCACATGTTTTGGAGCTCTGTAATGTTTTCATAGCCCTTCATAACCTACGAGGCAGTTGTATACATCTGTACTTGATTGATCATTGAAGCGTAGTTAAATTAGGAGCAAGATGCTCGCTCTTATTGGAGTTTTCACCCATTAAAGGGTTTTTCTGGAGTAACTGGATTGTTGCAGTCATTGAGAGTGTATTCTCTTTTGTGTTTTCCTACTAGTATATGTTTCTTTCTTTAGAATATAGTTGAATATTCTTTAACTGTAAATACTAAATAGCATCCATTGGAGTTAGTTTTATAGTATTTGAAAGGTGTTTTTAGAAGAATGACAAGGATATCTGTAATTGGTAAAAGCTAGGATAATATCTCCAATGTTTTACGGATCAAACAATGAAGATATTTTACAAACAAAACTTTTGATTCTTTACATAGACATATGCCTTCCCAGATGGATGCTTCCTTTTATAACTGAAAGGAAACCATAACAGGAGTTGTAAAACTCCAAGTAGCACCTCTGTATTTATAAAATATTGATTATATAGATAACATTATGACATGTGATTAGTATGATAAAGTACAAACATAAGGTCCCGCATATATAGTAACAATCTTGCAGGTTAGATATTCACAACCACTACAAAACTGTACTTTAAGGATCAGTACTAAATATTTAATTGTTCAAAATTGTGTGCATATGCACAATGGAATAAACAAGACAGATGATTATGAAAGCACATATCATATGCTTACTACTCAAGAATCATGTTCTCTAAGGGAATTCATGTTAGTTAAGGTCATTGCTTACCAAATATTAATTATATCTCCTCAGAAGAAAAGAAGAATGATTTCATATAGTATAAACATAAGTGAGGGAAGCTTTAGCAAAAATATGCATTTACGTACAACGGTGAACGAGAAAATAGGCAAGGCGTGATTTATCAGAACGCTCAAATCGGAGGGCTTGCACAAGTTGAAGTAAGTAGCACTGCAGCTCTTCATCCTCTGCCCGTTCAAGAACCTTCACTGCATAGGCACGTACCTGTTAAAGAAATTCATTACATTATATCTATTAAATTATAAACTACATTAAAAGATAATGCAAAAATAATGTATTTCTAGAACACTGTATTCAACCATCTAAACATTATAGTCTGTATCTTTTGCACAGCTTAGTCCTCTGAAGGCTATAAAAAAGGCTAGTTATTAGCTACCAATTTATTGTGGATAGTTTGATTGCAATATACAAGGAATACTCACCTCTTCATTGTCAAATACAGGAGACAAGAGCTCTAGTGCATCTGCAGTGTCAATTGGTGCCCACTGTCGCATCAAATCCAATGCCTGCTTGGCTTCCTAACAAAGATTTAATAACACCAACAACTTTTATCACACACAAATCTAAATCATAATTACAAATCCAAGAAAAATGATGCCAAATAAGATTTTTTCTTTCTTTCCTTCAACTTGTTCTTGATTTTCGATTAATCTCTCAAAAACTATAGTAAATGGGGGGAAAAGAACTACCCTCTATATACCAATATTTGAGTATACACTATACACAGTGTTAAAATATTTTACAAAAGGTTGTAAAATGAGATAAGTAGCCATCTAGACGAATATATGCATGATATTAAATGTTTGATGCTTATTAAACAGAAGCTCTTGTAGAAAAAGAGGATTTCAAGCTATATTTGATTTTGGAATAAGTTGGATGCAACAGGAAAAGCTATGGCAATTATTTGTGACTTCAAAAGAATTCCATCCTTTCTGCAAAACTTCGGCATCTTTACACGTGATCTTTTATTTGATCAATTTAATCATCTCCAAGTATGCGATTGTTGCAGTGGCAAAGGATCTGTCAGTCAATCTAAAAACAAGACTATCTTTTCAACACAATTTTGAGTTGGCTGTGTTAGTTTTTAATGATCAGATGAAATACACAGATTTTAATAAAAATCAGACACACAACACAGCAAATACCCTGGGAAAACCCTCCAACTTGAGGGAGAAAAAACCCAGCCAATATATCTCTTATATATTGATTATAATGAGAGCAGAAATCTCCGTACAATTCAGACCCAATACAAGGTCTCTTAGAACAATGAACAGCACCTCTCCTAGATGCAAATAAACAAACAATATGTTTCTCCTTGAATCAACCTGCTGCTACAAAATATGATCTGTTGCTCAGATCGAATTCTTCTCCTAGAAAGAATGCTCGACTTGATGACAAATGAATGATATTTCTCAAGTATATATACATGCAAATGGGAAGGACATGACCCTTCACCAAGAAGGTCGGCCTCAAGAAGGAAAGACGTCCTTTCAAGAAGGGCGCGATTTTCAATGTAAAGTCGGCTTTCATAATTAAATAACAATTATTTATTATGACTTTAATATTTCATCTTTTAATCATAATGAAGGCGCCTCTTCATTTAATAATCATTATACAAATTTAAATAGCCTTGGGCTATATTTAAATTTATTCTTTAATTCGAACCTGGAAGTATGATCCCACGGCTGCTTTATCATCAACACTCCCTCTCAGCTAGGGAGGAATACTTCCACCTGTACAAGACATATCACCTCATCGTGATGTCAATCAACATGACTACATCCATGTGAGAAAAGAGCTTATAACCTCATCGTGAAAGCATATCACCTCATCGTGATATCAACCATCATAGCTACCTCCATTGATGGTATGTACAAGTGCTCATCACTCAATATGATGTTGTCACCTCACCATGACGTTCACCATGGCTCTCCTAGAGGGTGAAACACAAGTACAAGTGAATCATCGCTGACTCCCTCACGTGATGTTGTCATGGAGTCACACACATGACATCCACCATGGCTCTCCCAAAGGGTGGAAACAAGGGCTTTCACCTCAAATCTCAAAGAGAAATGCATTATCAAGGGCTTGCACCTCAAATCTCTCTCAATAGAGAAATGCATTAAAAGAGGATCACTGATAGTGAGACTCCTTCTTAGCTAGGGCTTGATTCTCCACCATACCAAGCTTATCTCGAAAGTACACAAACTTTATTCTGGAGAGAGGCTTGGTGAGAATGTCTGACGTCTACTCATCAGTGCTGATATACCTCAACTGAATTGCTTTCCTCAATACCATATCTCTAATATAATGGTATTTGATCTCAACATGTTTAGTTATGTCATGAAACACATGATTGACAAAAAGCTTCACATAGCTCTGGCTATCACAATGAATGATAGTAGGCTCCATTGGTTGTCCAAACAATCCTGCAAGGAACTTTCGAAGCCACACTGCTTCACGAGCTGCCACACAAGCTGCAATGTACTCGGCCTCTATTGTACTCAATGCCACTAAAGACTGCTTCCTGCTGCACCGGAATATCATAGCAGATTCCAAACTGAAGCAACAACCAGAGGTACTCTTCCGATCAGTAACACACCCTGCCCAATCAGAATCAGTAAAACCATGCAGCTTCATATCCACACCTGAAGAATATCTCAACCCATATCCAACTGTGCCATGCAAGTATCTCAGGATATGTTTTGCTGCAACAAGATGTATCTGCCTTGGTTTACACATGAACTGACTAAGTGCACTCACTGCATAGCAGATATCCGGTCTAGTGTTGACTAGATACATCAATGAACCAATCAACTGCCTGTACATCGTGGGATCCACCAGTTCTGAACTAGCTGCAGCCTCTTTCAACTTATGTAAGTTGGTCTCCATAGGCGTAGACATGGGTTTGCAATCACTCATACCAAACCTCTTCAGAATGTCAATGGTATACTTCCCTTGACTTAGAATCATCTCATCTGGCTTTTGCCAAACTTCTAAGCCAAGAAAGTAATGCATGAGACCAAGATTCTTCATCTCAAATTCAGAAGCTAACTCCTTGCATTTGAGAATGAGGTGTTCTTTTCCAGTGATAATCAGATCATCAACATACAAAACCAAAATCAATGCTTCACCATTAATTACCTTGAAGTAGAGGTTTGAATCTGCATCATTCTTTGAGAAACCCAAACTTAACAGGTAACGATCAATCCTTTCGTACCAAGCACAAGGAGCCTGCTTAAGACCATACAAGGCCTTCTTCAGCCTGCAAACATGAGACTCCTTCCCATGTACCTCAAATCCATCAGGTTGCTCAATATAAACCTCTTCCTCTATTACACCATTCAGAAAGGTTGTCTTTACATCCATTTGGTGAATCTTCCATCCTCTAGATGCAACAATAGCAATAATGGTCCTGACAGAAGTATAACGAGCCACTGGAGAAAAGGTTTCTTCATAGTCAACTCCCCCTTTTCGTGAAAACCCTCTAGCCACGAATCTAGCCTTGTACTTCTCAATGCTCCCATCAGCCGCATGCTTGATCTTGAAGAGCCATTTAGAAGATACCACAGATTTGCCTTCGGGTCTAGGAACGATGTCCCAAACATCATTCTTAAGTATGGATTGATACTCTTCAGACATAGCATCTTTCCAAACTTGTTGACTAGAAGCTTCCTCAACACTGGAAGGCTCTGACTCAATAATTTGACTCATCAAAGCTACTTAACTGGAGAACTTATTAGGTCTCCTACTTTCTCTGAAAGTTCCTCTTGGGGCTACAAAACTTTCTGCCTCTTGCATTATTTTCCTAGCCCAAAGAGGTCTTTTTCTCCCAATCACAATATCTGTAGGCCCATCGGTAGGTTCCAAGGACTCAACTGGATCATTATCTTCTTTAAGTTCTGAAGCCTCCCTCTAATTCTCAGGAACATGGTCAACTTCCATATCCTGAGGAGGCTCTTCATCATCGATTTCCATATGACTGCCCTTGGATTTTCTGAATGCAACATCCTCCTCAAATGTGACATCTCTACTGATCTCAATTGTCTTCTAACCCGGAGTGTAGATTCTGTAGGCTTTTGATGTCTCACTATAGCCTACCAAAATTCCCTTCTTGCTTGAAGGTTCCAACTTTGCCCTCTTTTCCTTTGGTACATGAACATACACTGGACATCCAAAGATCCTAAAATGACTTACTTCAGGCTTCACCCCTGAGAATGCTTCTTCGGGAGTTATATTCTCCAAGATCCTGTGAGGACTTCTATTCTAAACATAGATAGTTGTCCTGGATGCTTCAGCCCAAAGGGAGGTTTGCAGGTCTTGGTCATGAATCATGGCTTTGACTGCTTCCACAATATATCTGTTCTTTCTCTCCGCAACACCATTCTGTTGAGGATTATAAGGAACGATGAACTCCCTCTTAATCCCTGCTTCAATGCAAAATTTGCGGAAGATAACAGAAGTGTACTATCCTCCGTTATTGGATCTCAAGGCCTTGATCCTCTTTCCGGACAAATTCTCCACCTCAGCTTTGAATTCTTTGAATCTCTCTAATATCTCCTCAGATTCTTTAGATTTCAAGAAATAAATCCAAGTCTTTCTAGAGTAGTCATCAATAAAAATAATGTAATACAAGAAAAAACTCAAAGACGCAACAGACATTGGACCACATAAATCAAAATGAATAAGATCTAGGATACATTTGGATCTACTTTCACTACTATGGAATGGACCTTTTGTACTCTTACCCAAAGTGCAGCCTTTGTAGGTTCCTTCATGCTTCTGGTTGAATTTTGGAAGGTCGGTGACCATCTTCTCCATAATAGGTAGAACTCGAAAGTGAAGGTGAGCCAATCTTCGATGCCAAAAATCACACAAACTTGAGGAATCATGCACTAGAGCCTGAAGAGGATGAGTGCATAGCCTGTAGAGACACCCATGTCTAGCTCCAATCACCCGAGCAGTCTTGATGTTGGAGTTCTTAGCCCATATAAGAACTTTACCTTCTGAAAATGCAACTTGATAACCCTTGTCTTCCAAGGTTGAGAAGGAAACAAGGTTTCTCTTGATGCCTGGAACAAATAGCACATCATCTAATTGCAAGGAAGCGCCGGAATCCAAGTGAAGAGATGAGGTACCAACTCCTTTCACAGAGTAAGTAGCATCATCTCCAATAATGACTTGTTCGCTAGAATCTTTCTCCACTAAATCAAATAAATGCTCCCTAAATCCGGTGATGTGGCAAGAGGCACCACTATCAATCAGCCAGGTGTTGGTGTCGGTAGTTACATTGCTTGACAAGGCTAAATAGAATAGGTATTCACTTGAATCCTTCTACAGAGAGACTTCATCAACATTTGCAATGGCGGCATGCTGCCTAGGTCTGGATGGACATTCCTTTGCAAAGTGACCATACTTGTCACATCGAAAACATTGGACCTTGGAGAGGTCCGTCTTCTTAAATGCGGGGCCACCATCAGCTCCTTTATCTCTATTTCTCTTGAAATAACCTTTCTTCCCATCTTTCCCTTTCTTCTTTGAGGATTGAGTGGCAAGAACATGAATGTCTTCATTAGTGGAGCTTTTCACAATACCTCTTGCAGCCAACCTAGACTCTTCTTGAATACAGTCTGCTCTCAAACGATCAAACTTGGGAAGTTTTGATCTTGCACTAATTCCTTGAGTGTAAGACTCCCAAGATGAAGGAAGACCATTAAGAGCCAACATGGTCAAGTCCAAGCTATCAACAACATGCCCAATAGACGAGAGTTGATCTCTCAACTCGGTTATTCTCATGAAGTAGGCAATAACAGATTCTCCTTTTGCCATCTTCAAATGATGGAGTTGTTGCTTCAGTGCAAGTGCCCGGCTTGTGTTATTGATTTCGTACATCTCCTCCAAAGTTTTGAACATCTCTCTTGCCGTTTTTAACTTGGAGACAATAGGAACAATATGATCCTTTACGCAATCAACTAACATCTTCTTCCCCTTGATATCTTTCTTCTTCCATTGAAACTTTTTTTCCTCATCCGTAGGCTCAGAAGTTGTGCTCTCCACAAACTCTGCCAATTCGCTTTCCTCCAAGGTGAGCATGATCCTAAATCTCCATGAAGTGAAATTTGATGCTCCCTCAAGCCTATCCTCAATCTTAAGACCATTCACCATCTTGACGAAGAGATAGAGGAAATCAACAAAGAGAAGAGAACAAGGAGTATCGCTGTGATAAGAAATCTAATCAAGATCTTCTTCAAACCCGCTCTGATACCATGTTAGTTTTTAATGATCAGATGAAATACACAAATTTTAATAAAAATCAAACACCCAACACAGCAAATACCCGAGGAAAACCCTCCAACCTGAGGGAGAAAAAACCCAGCCAATATATCTCTTATATATTGATTATAATAAGAGCAGAAATCTGCTTACAATTCAGACCCAATACAAGGTCTCTTAGAACAATGAACAGCACCTCTCCTAGATGCAAATAAACAAACAATATGTTTCTCCTTGAATCGACCTGCTGCTACAAAATATGATCTGCTGCTAGAATCGAATTCTTCTCATAGAATGAATGCTTGACTTGATGACAAATGAATGATATTTCTCAAGTATATATACATGCAAATGGGGAAGGATGTGACCCTTCAGCGAGAATGTCGGCCTCAAGAAGGAAAGACGTCCTTTCTAGAAGTGCGCGATTTTCAATGTAAAGTCGACTTCCATAATTAAATAACAATTATTTATTATGACTTTAATATTTCATCTTTTAATCATAATGAAGGCGCGTCTTCATTTAATAATCATTATATAAATTTAAATAGCCTTGGGCTATATTTAAATTTATTCTTTAATTCGAACCTAGAAGTATGATCCCACGGTTGCTTTATCATCAATAGGCTGGTAGTCCACCAAGGGCTACACATCAAAAGTTGAAACAAATTTGTGCAAACCTGGTATTTCCAATTCAATGTGCAGACCATGCGGGACACAGAAAATAATTTCATATGTTTTTCAGATAGTTTAAGTTGCCAACACATTTTTGGCATGGCTACAGACTGAGTTCAGCTTTCTCTTCACTGGCCATGACTTCACTTTTCTCTTCAGCAAGCCATTGCTGCAATGGTAAAGAATTTTCCATTCAATCTAGAATCAAGATCTTTTAAACACAAATTTTTGATTTGGCTGTTGGCCCACCAAGAGCTATCTTTCAAAAGTTACAACACATTTGTGCAAAGCTAGTATTTCAGATTCAATATGCATTCAGTATAATGACAGGAGATAAATTCACATGTTTTTAGAGAGGTTTAGTTGCCAAGACATTTTGGACATGGCTATAGACTGAGTTAAGTTTTCTCTTCACTGGGCCTCTCTCATGAAAAGGATCCCTCCTGGAGGAGGCAGGGACAATCAGGCAAAGGTATAACGTACCTGCACATGACATACATAATGATTAGATTATCATTTGCAGCTGATTATTGGATTGTGGTAGCATTTGTGTTTGGAAAAAATCCATATACATATATCATCTACAATATATTGTTATATCATTTTACTAGCAAAAGACTACATTTGCAAATCTACTATGCCAATATGAATACTGCGGAGACTGTTTTCTCCATTTGGAGTTAAATGCAATTGTCTTGCACTCAGTTTATGAGTGCAACAATTGCTTGACCCTGGGAACATATTCAACAAGCTGCTCAAAGAATCAAAACCTCTTTTTATATTAAGAAAATTCATCAAACTATTTTAAGTTATTTGCATTGTGTCATTTTGTGTGTCTCCACTGTACTGCTTTGCATATAGATTGCAAATTTGTAACTAATCATTTTTTACTTGATGGTAGTTTGTGTGTCCAATGATGATCTGCACAGCCAATATATTGTTCTGTCATTTTACAAGCGCAAGACTACATTTGCAGATCTAAAATATGACACAAACACTATAGACTTTTTTTTCATTTGGATTTAAATGCAATTGTCTTGTGAGTGCAACAATTGCTTGACGCTGGAGGCATATTCATCAACCTGTTCAAAACATCTTTTTATAGTAAGAAAAATCATTAAACTATCTAAAGTAATTTGTGTTGTGTTACAATCTTCCATCCTGAATTTCTTTAACATCTCTTTAACATACTTGGTTTGAGAAATAAATATTCCTTTATCTGACTGAGAAATTTGCAAACCAAGGAAGAAAGATAGCTCACCTAGCATCGACATCTCAAATTCCTTTTGCATGTTGGAGGTGAAGTCTCGGCACATCTTATCACTGTTACCCCCAAAAATGATGTCATTGGCATATATCGCAACAATCAACAACTTATCTCCTTCATTCTAGATATACAAGTTGTTCTCCACAATTCCTCTTTTGAAGCCTTGCTCTTGAAGGTACTTGTCTAACCTTGAATACCACACCCTTGGGGCTTGCTTTTGTCCATAAAGAGCTTTCTTTAATCTGCAAACATAATCCTCATTCTCTAATAAAATGAATCCTTCGGGTTGTTCAATGGACACGTCCTCTTCTAGATTTCCATTTAGAAAAGTTGATTTGACATCCATTTGATAAACTTTGAAATTCTTGAAGCTTGCAAGAGCTAAGAACATTCTAATAGCTTCTAATCATGCAATAGGGGCAAATGTTTCTTCGAAGTCTATTCCTTTGACTTGTGCATAGCCTTTGCACACAAGTCTCACCTTGTTCCTTCTGACTTCCCCATCTTCATTTAGCTTGTTTTGAAAAAGCCACTTGGTTCCAATGACGTTCTTGTCCTTAGGTCTTGGGACAAGCTCCCAAGTTTCATTCTTCACTATTTGATCCAATTCTTCCTCCATAGCCATGATCCAGTATTTGTCTTCACTCGCTTTTGAAAAGTTCTTTGGTTCAACTTTGGAAAGCAAACACAGATTTGCATGTTCTATTATATTGGCAAGTCTTCTTCTTGTGTCTTTGTCTTCAATAATTAGATCTTCAAGATGGTTCTTTTGAACAAATCTAGATGGTGTCTTGAGTGGTGCCTTTGATGGAGTCTTCGGGTTTCTTTGCTCAACTTCTGGGTTTTCAATTTCTTCCTATGTTTCTTCTTCTTTGCAACTTTCTTCCTTTTGATAATCAATTTTTTGTACTATCTCCTTTTGATGCATTTCTTCGTCAACCCTCACATTTGCACTTTCAACAACTTTGTGCAATCTCTTGTTATAGCATTTATAAGCTTTGCTTCTAGTGGAATATCCAAGAAAGATACCTTCATCACTTATGGAATTGAATTTTCCCAAATCTTCTTCATCTCTTCTTATATAGCATTTGCTTCCAAAAACCTTGAAGTACTTTACTGATGCAAGCCTTCCCTTCCAAATTTCATATGGAGTTTTATTGTTATTTACCCTGATTTGTACTTGATTTGAAATATAGACAGCTATATGAATAGCTTCTTTCCAAAAAGCATCAGATATCTTGAACTCATTTAGCATAGCTCTTGCCATTCCTTGAATTGTTCTATTCTTTCTCTCAACTACTCCATTTTGTTGTTGAATTCTTGCAGCTGAATATCGTTTGTTTATCCCATGCCCTTAACAGTACTCTTCAAATTCATTCTCTACTAAAGCCTTGAATGCCTTAAACTTCTCAATTGCTTCAATTTTTTCTTTAAGAAAAGCTACCCAAGTTATCCTGGAATAATCATCCATCTCACCTTGCAAGCTTTTAGTCCTTGTTGGCCCACACAAATCAATGTGAATAAGTTTCAAAGGCTTCGACATAGAATACTCCTTAAATTTGAAGCTTGTCCTTGTTTGTTTGCCATATTGACACTATTTGCAAATGATATTCGAAGGCTTTGCTATCTTCAGCATGTTTCTTATGGCTTTCTTTTTGTTGATCTTCGCAATGTTATCGAAGTTCAAATGTCCTATCCTTTTGTGCCACAGCCAACTCTCATCTTCTTGCCCCATATAACATTTCTCACTTTTGACTTCATTGAGAATGTACATATTACCATTTGTTCTATAAGCATCAGCTATCAATTTTCCATCTTTGATGATTATACATCCTCTAGAATGAAACATGAAAGTGTGCCCTTGGTCACACAACTGACTCACACTTAAGAGATTATGCTTCAATCCTTCAACATATAAGACGTCCTTAGTTTTCGTTCTTCCATTATCCAAACTAAGTGTTCCTTTACCTTTTATGCTTGTTGTAGCATTGTCCCCAAATTTCACCATTCCTTCATTCTGAATTTTCTTTTGTCACTAGTCATGTAAGTTGAACAACCACTGTCAACGTACTATTTTTCTTTCTCATCTTGAACATATAGTGCAACTTGCTCAAGCATGGATTTTACTTTCATTTCTTGTTGTTTCTTCTTTTTCCAAACCTTGTTTGGTTCATCCTTTTTCTTGTCACAAACATCCTTCTCCTTATTGTGTCTCAAAGGCTTAGGAAAAGTAGTTCTACAAAAATGTGTTGTTTGCCCAAAATTGTTGCACTTGTGACATATAATGTTATAATCCATCAGAGGAGCAAATGAGTTATAATTCCTCTTCATGAGTTCAAAATCATTCCTTGTGTGAGCTCTACAATTTACTGCTTTATGCCCAAACTGATTACATGAAAAACAATAACCATGGAAAGAATATTGAAACATAGTTGTGCGGGGCTTCCTTTGAGGAAAGGACCATTTAAAGTTGTCCTTATTAGTTCTTTGAAACTGTGAGGCTTTATCCTCGTTTTCCTCTTTGTTCGCCTCATTTTTGCTTTCTTCCCTTTTATTATCTTCTTCTTTACCTCCTCTTTGTTGGAACTTTTGAGGGCCACAACATAATTCTTACTTTCAAACGTCTTTGTAGTTTGTGAACTTTTGCCATCAAAACCAAGACCACTTTTGATAAATGGTGATCTTTGTTAGTTGATAAGGTCTTCTAACATTTCAGAGCTTTTATCAAACTTTATGTTTTTGTTGAGCTAATCTTTAGTCTTTTCTAGCTCCTTCCTCAAGGAAATGATTTCAAATTCAAGCTTATCACACTCTGATTCCTTTTCTTTTAGCTGATTTTTTAAAACATCTTCAATGTGTTTGGCTTCTTCTACTTGAGTCTTCAAATCCATAATTATCTTTCCGAACTTTTCACTCTCTTCTCGAATTTGGTCTTTCAAATTTGAATTCCGCTTCTTGAGTCTTTTGATTTCGTCTATGGCGACATTTAGTTCTTCCTCAAGATTTGCTATAGTATTTTTCTTGCTTTCAATCTCTTCATTTCCTTTGTCTTCACACCTTGGAGCTTCTTCTTTTGTTTCCATTGCCATGAAAATAATTTCTTCTCTATCACTTTCAAAGAAGCTTTCATCACTTTCCTCGGATGAACTATTGCTTCCTTGCACATATAGGCTCTTCTTGTGTCTTCAGAAATTCTTCTTCTTTTCGGATTTCCTTTGAGTGAACTTGTAATGACTTCTTATCTTTTCCCTTGTCGTAATATACTTCTTCACTGCGACACTTCCAACCTGTGGACATTTAGCAGCAAAATGACCTATATTACCACGATTAAAACATTTAAAAGTATACTTATGTTGGCGTTTCAATTAGCACCTCTGGAGTGCTTATTGGAAATGGACAGCTATTGCAAGTGTGTTAGTACATGCTCTTCGGATTATAGAGAGGAAGATCTCTCTTTGCTGATTATTTCTATGTAAAAAAGGGGGCGTACTAAGATTCCCATCTTTTTTACTCAGCGGTAGGACACAAGGGTGCATAAACACAATGCACCGTAGCTAAGTTTTTTCTCTGGTTTCCACAGATCCTCAACTACGACTAACTAGCTTCTAGACTATCCTACCTCCTCAAGATAAACACTGCATGAGGGCATAGGAGGGAAATGGATGGGTTGGATTACTTGAGCCCTCCGTCTCAATGGAATATGGCTGAGGCTCTGAACTCTCGGATATATACCAAGATGAGGTTTGATGCAAGTAAACAGTCTATACGGTAGGCTGGATCTGAGACTTACCAAAGAGGAGGAACCCCTATCCGAGGTATAGGCTTGGAAACAGCTTACTAGAAACAACAAAGTACGATGATTCGGCTAACAGGATTCCCAAGGAGGTGACGACACTTGTCCAAAGTGTAGGCTGAAAGACAACTCATTAAACAACATCAAACGATAATGATTGATAGCAAAATATCCGAGGAGGAACCCTTGTCCGAGGAGGAGATTGAAACAACACACTACTGAAAACAAGACTTTGAAAGAACTCAAATATTTAAATCAAGCAAGCATGCACCATCTGATTTACTTCTTCAAGCTTCTTCAAAGAATTACAAAGGTTGGAACAGCAAAGGCACGAAATCATGCACAATTACGATCAACCAACAAACTCTCATCCAAGAGTGAACTAATATGAACAAGCTAACTCTGGCAACAATGGCGCAACAATTTTGCTTAGCAAATAAAGGTTCAACAAATAAGGAGCCCAAGGCTCTTATTTATAGAAACTCAAAGGAGTAGGCAACCCTAAAATCTCCTTGAGTTAACAATCAGTTCTTGCCAATCAGCAAGATTTATTCCTATGTCTAAAAGTAGGTGAGCAAGCAATTAACTGGAAATCTACTTTAGTTAACTGAAACTAAACAAAAGTCAAACTAGAAGTCTACCTCAGTTGACTGACACCTAACTAGAAGTGAACTTAAATTACAAATATGTCTCCAAAATAGACATCCACCTTTAAAGGAGATCTGAGATCCATAAATCGTGGGAGTCATTTAGTCATCCTAGATCAGTGGGATCTGACATGCATGATCTGTGGAGATCTGGAGTCAACTTGGAAAGGGGCATCAAGTTGACTTCAGTCGTATTTATTGCTATTTGGAGGGTAGGACGTCCTTCCTTGGTGCTTTACACCTCTTCGCCACTAGTCAACAAAGTCTCAATCCAGTCATTGACCTCTTCGGCCCCCGGGCAATTAATGCTTCTGAGGATGACTACATGGCGTCTCAGCATTTCTTCGCCTGTCGTAAGCTGCTACTGATAGTTTATGCATTGGGTAGCTGCTTCATCCAACTGGATAGAAATGGCTGCAATTTTGGCTAACTTGCAACCATTGGGGTCTTCAAGGAACGAGCCACGGATGACGTCTTGAAACTGTCTTTGTACCATTCCCAGCTCAATGTATTCTCCTCCCTCACGTTGATATTCTACTTGAGGGAAGAATATTACCAACGTTCTTGCGAAGTTGATAATATTAGCGACAAAGTGTCTATAGTCAATCAGCTCTGCTGAATTGGCATCGTAGGCTTCCACCTTGTATGTCAATTGTTCTTTCCAATCAAAGAGATGGCGTTTGTTCTCAGTGGTTGTAACTGATTGGTATGCTAGTTGCAGATCAGCAACTGTTGCTTCCTCTCCCGGCCTCTCTTGGGCTGCCTTTAAGTCTGATTGCTGGATCTCTGCTCGAAGTCCATGTCCTCTATCTCTCAGCTGATATGCTTCTGCTAATACACACCGCCCTCTGACAACAAAATCATCCACTTGACATCTCAAGTGTTTGTCGTATGTGATCAACTCGTGATCGTTTCTGTCTGCTGGGAGATCTAACAACTCTTGAGGCAAAGCCGAGGAGTTGCAAGTGTCGTGCATTAAGCTTGAAATGTACATTCTTAACTACCGATTTTCAGCCTTTAAGGCTGCTTTGTCTTGTCCATCCTTCGCCATCCTTTCTTTGACGCTCGCTGAGGCAATTCCGAGAAGGTTTGCCTCCACCTGACGAGTGGTCTTTCCAAGGTTCACCTTTGATAGCGTGAAATCCTCAACCCTCACATTATGTATGTCTTTATCTTCAAGTGGGGCAGCAGTCTCTATGACAACCTCGTTCTCTGCATTCCTCTCTACATGTGTCTGCTTCTTCAGCTTCTTTGCTGATATGTCTTGAGGGACATGGTCGAACTCAGTGAAGTCAAGCTAATAAGAAGGTCTTTCCCTCTTCCTTCCAAGTGAACTTTCAAGCCAAATAGAATCTTTGCTAGTTTCGCTGGAAGGAGGAACATAGGACCCCTGAATGCTGGAAGAACAAGATTGTGCCATGGCGAGTCCTCGTGGTGGTGAGTCCAAGTCAATGGGACTTTGCGACCTCTGTGATGGTGGTGAAGTTGGCAGCTTTGTTTCTATCACAGGCACCGTTTCTGCTACAACTGTTTCTGCAATGGGTTCCATCTCTGCAATGATTATTTCAATCACTGGTTTTGGTGCAACTGCAACATTCTCAACTATTTCAGGTAAATTGGTGGTTGTCTCCACCTGTACCTCTTGTTGATTTATACTAGCAATTCCTTTTCTTCCCCATGTGCTCCCTGACATTCGCATTCCTTCGAGAAGGATGCTCATCTTCTTCTGTCTAGGTCTCTTCCTGGACATGGAAGGTAGTGTAGACTGAACCGTTGACGGCTCTAATCGGGGAAGTACTACCTTCCTTGTCCTTTTACTGTCAAGGTAGAGTCGACTGTGTCTGACTACTCTACTAGTTCTTTCCTCAATAGATGTACTCTCTTTCGCGTACCAATCTACTTTGTCGAGTGGTTGTGCATCCACTTGATCCGTGAAGAAGGAAGAAAGAATGACTTCTTCTTCGTCGTCAGATAAGCCCTCAATGTCCTATGACATGAAATCTGCAATTTGCGAGAGCTTGAATTTGCTATAGTTCCTTCTCACTTTGAACTCATCATCGCAGTTGACCCAAAAATCTTCTATGGAAGATTGATGTGATGATCGTTGCTCGAGATGTGCTGCGAAGAGTCCTCTTGGATCATATGATGACCTCCTGTCGATGAGGTACTTGAGATTAAATCTCACTGTTTCCTGGCTAATCAACCTAGCATCGGTTGCAGTCTTGCATCTGTAGAGTCCCATCTGAATAGGAAAGTTTGTTACTAACTTCTTCTTTTGGCGAAGGTAAGAGTGAACCTCGGCCAACTGCCTCAGGAATTCCATGAACACTACCTTGTCTGAAGGGTAGCGTGGCATCATGGCAGGGTGTCCATTATAGCCATACACGCATATGTAGGTGAAAGTAGGGAATTGGATGAACCAATTTGCTCAGTCCACCATTGTCGCCTTAGCTGTTGGTGATATCTGCACATGCATCTCATGGTCTAGCTCACGCATGGTGTGCATGGTGAAGAGTGTTGGTTGAAAATTTTGTACACTTGGGAAAGCGTACAAAATTGTGGTTTCAACCACAATACGTGAGATAAACTCTCCTATTTTCAAAGGGAAGGCTCCCCCTTCGCTTTCTAGTTTACCAATTCAGAAATTAATTCTAGCTACAAATCTATTCTAAACCTGGGTGAAACTCTTGTCTTGTTCTCTTTTTCCAGAAAAGACAATTATCCTTTTCTCTTATTTCAAAAAAGAATCACAATTGAAAGCATAAATGATTAATGAAGTAAAGAAAGAAGCAAAGTTTCCATGAAGGCACAAAGTCCTCCATTGCTCCTCCGGGACGGGAAAACAAATCGAAAGTTCAAAGCCTTTGACAACTTACTCTCCTATCAACCTTTTTAAGATGGTTTTTTTGGTAACCAAGTACAATATGTAGCAGCTCAAAGTCTAATTACATGATGCATTTTACATGCACAAACATAGAAACTAAAAGCAGCACAAAGTCTGCAAGTTACCCCCTTTGCTTGAGCGTTCTACAATAGCTTCAAATGCGACAAACAACTCAAAGTCTGCAGTATCACATCTGAAAACCAATCTAAAACTCCAAACGCAATAAGCAGCTCAAAGTCTACAAAATTCAGTTTGAATCCCTCTTGTATAACACCACAAAACTCACAATCAATATGTAGAGAATGTCGTCACATAACACCTTGAATCAACACAAAGTTTGAAAGCAATTTGCCTCTTTTACTGATTGCAATCTGATTTACATCTAAGCTCAAAGTCTTAGAGTGCACATACAAACTGACAGAGTTTTGTTGCATTGCCAAAAGATATCCTATTACAATAGACCCCCTCAAGTATTTATAGGAGAGAGGCCTTGAGAAAAAGGTGGGAGGATCCCAACAAATTTGAGAAATTCTCTCAACCACCAACTAACTGTAATTGACTTATTCCAAATTACAAGTCCTATTGTAATTTGACTTGTAACTTGATTACATGTAATGACAATTTACAAAACTGCAAGTGAAAGAAACACTTGCAATTACAAAATTTGTTTTTACATGTAGTTTGTCGAAAACAAAATGCATAATTGAAATTATTCTAAGTGTCCGAAGATACGACTTGAACTACATCATCCTTGATTTGCGATGATCTTCATGCTGCTTCAGGATTTTAGAACTTGAAGTATTCAGGATTGGCGAAGAGATCTCGAACTTGGAACGAGAATTTGCATTCTTAATGATCTTTGTGTCCTTGGCGAACTTCAACCTTATCACAGGCTTGGAGTAGTACCATTTCTTTAGGAAGTTCTTCTCTTCGTTGTGTCCTTTTTCCATGCTTGATTCACTTTGTCCCTAAATGGTTTCATGAGGATTATTGACCTTCGAGCTGCTCCATGAATTACTGTTGTATCTCTTCTTCTTTTGTTCACTGATGAAGAACCCATAACACCTTATTCAAGATGAAATTATTATAAAACAATGCCCATGCCTTGATTTATTGGTTTGATAGATCATGTGTGTAAACAAGACTAACAAGGGAAGGGATAATTTGATGTAAAAATGGGCTCACAAGTGAATTTCGGGTTTTGGAAGGCTGACAGCAAGTAAGGTATAATGTAATCGGGATTTTTGGAAGCCATTGCAAGTAAAAGTGCAAGGTAGGAAAAATAAGAGGTCATTGCATGTTCATCATTTTAACTTGTAACCTTGGTCAAAATCTCCTACTTGTAATCAGATTATGAAAACCCGATTTTCAGCCAAGGGCATCATTTTTGTAAAAAATGATAATGATGATGAAGAAAAATGGTAATGGCAAATGAATATGAAATGAAGGCAAGTGAATGAAAAACGAAATGGAAAGGCGAATGAAAGAGAGAGAAAAACGTTTTTATAAATGAAGGGCGAATGAAGTATGATGGTGTATGAAAGAGAAAATGAATGAATGGGTGTGTGAAGTGGAAAAATGCATTTTCAGCCATACACTTTTTTTTTATAATATGCAATCTTAATCTCCATAGAAAGGCAACCCAAGAACAAAAGATTTAAAGCAACAAAAACAGAAAAATAAAAAGAAACAAAGAACAAACTCAAATCTGCAAAAATGGGGCAATGGTAGAACAAAAATGGGGAATTTAATAAAGTTGCAGACCTTGCCAAGTGTTCTTCATGCCAAAATCTCTTCAATCGGGGTACATATGAGCAAGAGCAAGCTACAAAATCCACAAAAACACTTGCAAAACTCATTTCGGGTTTTTTGATGCTCATTGCAATTGAAAAATATAACAAATAACTTCAAAAAATGCCCTTTACTTGCATTTCGGGTTTTTTGATGACTTTAGCAATTTCGGGTTTTTTGATGACTTTAGCAATTTCGGGTTTTTTAGCTCCTTTAGCAATTTTACTTTCCTCACTTAAGAGCAAATCAGGATTTTTAGAGCTCATTGCAAGTTACTTTTTCACTTTTAAGTGAAATTGGGATTTTTAGAGCTCATTGCAATTGCACTTTTTCACTTTTAAGTGAAATCGGGATTTTTGGAGCTAATTGCAAGTTACTTTTTCACTTTTAAGTGAAATCGGGATTTTTAGAGCTCATTGCAATTGCACTTTTTCACTTTTAAGTGAAATCGGGATTTTTAGAGCTAATTGCAATTTCACTTTTAACATAACATGTAAAGTGAGTAAAAAGTTCCTACACTTGTAATGGAGTTAAAAAGTTCCTACAACTCACTTGCAAGTTATCCAAAAAGTTCCTACAAATTGTTATGAAGGCAAAAAGTTCCTATTAATGACTTGCAATGAAGGCAAAAAGTTCCTACACTTGTTATGAAGGCAAAAAGTTCCTATTAATTGTTATGAAGCCTCAAAAACCCGAAATTGACCCAAAACATAAGAAAAAAATGACTCAAAGACAAGGCAAATGAAGTCGGAGTACGATGAAATTTGGAGCAAAGATTCAAAATGACCTAAGGAATAATTTCCATTTTTTAAACAGAGATTTTTCACCTTGTAAAGCGTGCTTTAACACAAAAATCCCTATTTGCAATGGTGATCAAAAATCCCGAAATTGGACAAAACAAGGGGAAAAACATGTCGAAATGCTCCTAAATTTCACACAAGGCAAAATAGGATGGATCCTAATGGCTGCACAATTCAATTGGAGAATTTTGGTGCCTCAAAATTGAGGACAACAAAGAGGTCGTTCATCTTCTTAAAAGGTCTTTCCGCTTGAGTAAACAAAAGACGTGGAAAGTATTCTTGTACCTTCTGCACACCCAAGGTTCCCACAATGTTTAGTATTCTGAATTCGCCTTGGAAGGCTATCAGATATACTAGGTAGGAACACATGTGGAAACAATGCTCTTCTAGAAACCCGGTAAATTGTTGGTGGAGCATGTCACTGATCAGAGAGGCCCAGTCGTAGTGTTCTTTCTTGTTGATTATTTTGCCAATGATATAGAACATCCACGACTGGAAGTGATTTCTCTCTTCCTGTCCAGTGACTCTGCTGAGTAGAGTGATTAACACTACGTACTCATCTTTGAATTCTCCTCACCCAGCCAATTTGGGCAAGCTGGTTTTCTTCACTTTTAACCAATGTTCAGGCATTATTAGTGAACAATTGTCCGTTGAAGCCTCGAATGCCTTTCCGTATTCTATCACAGATACGACCTTACTGGTAGGGCATGGTGGAATTGCAAAGCACGTCTCTATGTCCTTCGTCTTTAAGCTGCAAATCACCTTTCCGTCCATTGACAGGATTTCTCTTGTAGTGGGGTTGTAATGCTTTGTGCAAGCAGTTACAAGCTCAATGCTCTATAAAGTGATCAGAATGGATGCAGCTTGGAATAAGCTGGACTCTTCAATGTTCTGCAATGTAATCTGGTTCATGCCCTCCAAGTCCTCAGAATTGACATTTGGGTTTTTCTGCCATAAGTCTGTGTCGATCGTCTTCAGATAATCATGGTACAAGACCGTCTTGGTCTTGTATTGTACCTGGGAGTACTAAATTCTGTAAGACTTAAAGATTGATTGGGCACTTGACCTTGTTCTGACATTTTCCCGAAACCCTTAAATATAGCGCCTGCTGAGAAGTATTTTTCCGAGAAAAATCTGGCACGTGGGTTTTGTTCGTGCGTGGAAGCTAAACAAACCCAATTCCTTGGATTTTTAATCTAGAGACTTTTTCGGAAAGATCCCTAAAAATAGGGGCAGCAACTTTGTTGATTCTAGCAAATCTGAGAAGATGGGTTTCATTGGAAAAATGCGTTGATCATACCCAATTGGTCAGATCTGAGGTAATCTGTCATTTCCTATAACATGCAAAGAATTTTAGACAGAAATAGAGGAAGTAGACAGAAGGTGGATTGGAAGTTATAAACTGCCACTTTGCAATAATCTGCCTCTAGAAACAATCCTCGGAGAAGAATACTTCTACTGCCACTGATCTTTAGAAATATCGAAGATCCATCCAAAACCTCTACCAGATCTTGAAAATGTGTTCTTGGGAGCTATTTGTTGTTTTATCCTTCAACCTGCAAAAGAATAATGAAGAATGAGACGCCTAGCATGAATATATGATGCTTTGAGTTGAGATCCACCAAGTATGGATGCCAACTCGTGATTTAGGTCTAATTTGGAGTCTAAAAAGGTGATTTCCACTGATTGTGGAGCATTTGGCCTCTTTTTGCCTCCGAATTTGCTAACTCAAGTCAACATTTTACTTTGACTTCCTTTAGGCATCCATCCTTGGAGTTTGATCTTTTTTGTCAATTTTGCAAGTTGAAGTGCCTCTGTTTGATCTTTGATCCTGGCTGCTCAGTTGATCTTCGGCAATTGTTGATAGATTCGTTGTCGAGATGGGATTGACCTGATGAGATATGTCGAGGAGAGATCAACTCAAAAAACCGAGTCTGGGCCTCCATAATGAAGGGCGCCTTTCCTTGAGAGGGGCGCTTTTGGCAATGCCTTAGTCAATTTTCATTGACTGTTCTTCATTTTGGCCCTTTCAAACCCTTTGTGCTTCGATCTGATGTTCCCGTTGATAGATGAGTTGGATGACTCTGCTTCACGAGGTGTCAGGTAACCAGCTCAGCTCTGCACAAGATGACTGACTTCTCTGTTGATAATATTGAGTTTAAGTCCTTGAAGTTCAAGGGCGCCCCTGGCCAGCAGGGGTGACTTTCACCTTTTGACTGGTTTTGTCTATGTTCCAAACTGCCTGTCTTGATCTCTGTTATCAGGTGATTCAGTTGTCAAATCCCTTTTCTGACCGTCTCGTTGACGAGATTGATCATAGCTGAGGAGGTCATCCTAGAAAGCAATGAACATTCCGACTGAATCTAAATGCCTTAAAGAAAGGGCGCCTTTCTTCAAGAGGGGCACTTTTCCTCTGTCCTTAGCCAATTTCTAGCTTGTCTTTTCAGTTCTTGGCTTTTTTTGCTCGATCTCGACTGGTGATCGTTTGGCATGTCCAGTGAATGTGTTATCAAATTGATCACGTAGCTAGAAGGAAGCTGGAAAGATTTTGTGTATAAAGTAGCTGGTGACAGGCTCATCTGACACCTTGAACTGAGGGGCGCCCTTGGCCAGCAGGGGCGCTTTTAGTTTGAAGCTCTTTGATCTGGCATCTTCATTGCTAATAGATTCTCCATACTTCACTGATGGTTGGCCGTTGATCTCTGAATCGAATGATCTGACTGATAGTTGTGTTGTCGAGACAGCACAAACACGAAGGAGATGAATGATCTGAAGGTGTCAGGCGATTTGATTTGCCCTCTGAGATCCAAGGGCACCTTTCCTCAAGAGGGGCGTCTTTTGTGTCTTTAGATTGTGTTTTACCTTGGTAGCTAAAATGTGCACCTTCCAGAGTTAGCCAAATTTTGGCCTTTTTTGTTTTGAGAATCTCCTTTGTTGAACATCATCATTTTTGTCCTTTTCTGCCATGGCTTCTTCATTGGAGCTTTTGATTTTTAGCTTTCAGCACCTGGTACTGGCCAATCTACCATTAATGGTTGCGAAGCTCCTAACTTTGTTCCTGAAAAACGAGAATAGACCCACCAGAGTAAAACATGTCTTTTGATGATTCTGACTTGATCAATGTGATTGTGAAGTCAATTAACCCTATCAAAATCATTTTCGATCATTTCCAAGAAGGTCCTATTTTTTTAGGGTTTCCCTAAAAATAGGGGCATAAAACCCTAATTTTCAGTTTTTCAGAATTTTAACCATAGGTTCCTTGACAAAAACCCGCAAAGACTTTATGTTTGGTTTGACCTAAAACATACTTTTGATGGTATTTTTACATGATTTAGCTCAATTTAAACAGAATGCCAAAAATTTATTTTGGTACAACTTGCCTTTGCACTTGATAGTTCCTTTATTGAATTTCTTCACAAAGTTAGTCTCTTCCTCATCACTTGAACTTTCACTTAATACAAGTCTTTTGTTCTTCGTCCTTGAAGCTTTGAAAGCATCTTCTCGTTTTGATGATGTTCCTTTTCTCAATCCTCATTTTGTAAGCAATAAGAATGCCATGTAACTCATCCATCTTCAAAGTGTTTAGATCCTTCATTTCTTCAATGGCGGAAACTTTCACATCAAATCTCATGGGTAGAGATCTTAAAACCTTTTGCACAATAACCTCATCCTCAATCTTTTCTCCAAGACCACAAATGGCATTTACAACTTCATCCACGCAGAAAAAACAGGCAGCAACATTCTTTTTGTCCTTCATGTTCAAACTCTCCAATTGTCTCTTATGCGTTTGGAGGTTTGCCTTTTTCAATTTATCGTCTCCTTCATAAGTCCTTTGAAGCTTATCCCATATCTCTTTTGCCGATGTGCATTGCATAACTTTGAAAAAATTTGATTCAGTTAGACCACTTAGAATTACATTCATAGCTTTAGCATTGTCCTCACTAGCCCTCTTTTTAGCTTGATCCGTTGGTCAAGTAGATGGTGCCACATAGCCATCCACAACAGATTGCCATATATCAAATCCATGGGCCATCAAATAAATGTGCATCCTCATTCTCCAAAAAGCATAGTTGTTTCCATCAAACAATGGTGCTCAGCTTGGGGAAAACCCTTCTTGACTCGCCATGTGTGTTCTTAAGAGATTTCCTTCAAGCAGTTAGGCTTTTTCAAAGGAACCTGCTCTAATACCAATTGAAGAAAACACACACTTATATTAAGAGGGGGGGTGAATCAGTATAAGACCAACTTTTTCAATTTATAACTTTGACAAATCATCAAGCAATAATCAAAGTATCCACACATGCAAGATCTAATAATAGGGAACACAAGATGCACAAACGATTTTACGTGGAAACCCTTGTGGGATAAAACCAAGGAAAAATATTGTTTTTATAGGAAACTTCTTACAACTTCATACGCACCAACCCACAAGAGACACCAGTCCCCTCCACTAAGCACCAATTCAACAAGAGCTACAGATCTCTTTGAGTGAGAGGCTCCAACCTCTAGATCTTGCAAATAAAAAGGCACCAACCTTCAAAATACAAAGTGATTATAATATATTTGGATCTGCCCTAGATCCCTTCAAGGACTTCAACAACAGTCTGCCCGCTTCTTTGAACCTCTGCTCTCAAACCTCCACTCAGATCTGCAATATAAACTTCAAAATTTGCTCACAAATCTGTAATAAAGTCTTCATTGGATCTGCTCAATAAATTGCCATGATTTCACTTAAGTCACTTGCTCTTCTCTCACAAATTTTCTGATATAAAATCTGCCTCAAATACACCTTGTGGATCTGCTTAAATAGCCTTTTATTTCTGCTCCAAAGATATTTCTTGAAAATTGATAGCTTTTCCATCTCCCAACATGCTTCTATTTATACCTCCAAGATGACTCTTCACCCAAGGGATGCAACTTTCCAAAAGGGATCAGCCATGCAGCAATATTAATTTTATTAATTTATTTTCATTTACCTAAAGTTGCGTGCACCCTTCTAGGGGGATCATCTGATTTGGGAGCCCCAAAAAACATGATAAAAATTAATTTTAATATTTAATTAAATTTCCAATTAGGGCGGCACAAATGAGGGGGTCTATAATGTCCCCAATTTTTATAATGTCAGCATATAATTAAATAATTAAGTTTTTAAGTTGTCGAATAAAATTAAATTAAAAAGACAACTTAAATTAATTATTTAATGGTGTTAAAGTGAATTAAGTCAGAAATAGTTAAATATTTAATAGTCACTTTTTAAGGGGAAACAAGGAATTCAATTATAAAGTAAAGTCGGGGAGTCATAAGGAAATATTACAAAGTGAAATATTTAAATTTAAAAGGTATGGACCTTTTATTATTTTTGGGCGCCACATTGAGGAGTTAAAAATAAAGTTTAAAGTTCAAATATTTTTAAAGATGTTACTTATCGAAGGGGGCCATGGGAGACACAAGTGAGAATTAAATTATAAAAGGTTATAACTTAAAGTGCAATGCCTAGGGAGACATAAGGGGGGAAAATAATTTAAATTTAAATCTTTTAAAACCCTAAAAGGAGGCGTTAGGGTTTGGAGTGGCTTTATAAGAGTTTTTGAGCTCATTCTTTCATTAGGCTGGATGAAGATATTGAAATTGGTTTTGGTTTTGGAGGAGAGTTATCTTCTTAGGGTATGTGAGGATGGAAACCCTTGCAAGCAACATTCTCTACGCTATTGAAAGATACAGTCTAGAGAATTCTTGGTGATTTCACTTCAGGAATCACAAGTGAGTTTCATTACAGATTGAGACTTACAGTTTGGGCATCAAAGTTATATTTCAGATTGGAGAGTTCGTATTGTAGGCCAGATTTGAATACACTAGCAGCAGATTTAAGAAGTTTCAGTTCCTTTATTGCTGGTCGTACCATCTTCTTAGGCTGGCCATACATCTTGGAGAGAGGGTTGATCGTTTGCAAGGGCGGCTGGGGTTTCTAGAGGTTGTAATGCTTCATTTGGGGTTGTCCAAGGTTGGAGAGCTTCGTGCATGCAACGTTTTTGCCATTAGAGGTGATTCTTGCAGCTGGCATCCATTTTCGAGGGTTCTTCAAGCACATTTCTCCTATGAGTTCCAAAATTGTAACTCGCAAATTTTTTGGGTATTGTTGATTTAGTAATTAGGGAAAATTTTATGAATTGGGTTATCATTATTTCGGTAAAAAGCTAAGTATTTAAGCTTGTAGAAAAATCTGTAATTTTCAGCTGTACACCCTCTATGTAATGTTCACTTTTGAGTTGAAAGTTTAATTGCAATATCTTCTATTTTTGCTGCAATATATTGTTGTATGAATCATTGTTAAAAATGTTAGACTATTATTATATTCCTATTGTTAATGGTCAATTTTATATTGTATTAGTTTAGTTTAGGCTTCTATTGTTTCTACAGTAGTCGGTAGGTTGATAGTAGATATATATTTAATATCTACAGTACATTCCCTTTTCTATTTATTGTATCTTCCTTTTTCATGTTAACAATGAACTTAGAACTTTCCAGAACAAAAACATCTCAAAACACTCATCAAAAACACAAAAAAATCAAGTGCAAACCGAGTGGCATATTACAAGGTCATCCCATTTTTTCTGATTTAATTTTGCAGTTAACACTCCTCCAAAAGATGCATTACATGGGTCGGCCCATGTGGAAGATACACCATTATTTTGGCAAAAATTGTCTAGACCATTGACAAGCCCTTTGACATCAATGACAACATTTTCCAACACTAAGAAAGTTGGACAGTTAACATCGTCCAACGAATGATGAAAGCAACAAAATCATCCTCGAAATAATGGAAAGGCCTTTTTATCGATTTTCGGAGCCTTGCGTACTTAACCTTCTTCAAGGGATTGGGTTGTAGGCTTTTTGGCTGTGAACATTATTGCTAGGGATGCCAAATTATTTTCCTCTCTACATCATGATGAAAATTGTAAAAGGGATGTTTACATTACAGAGGATACTCCACTATCTATTTATGTTAGTAGCAAGGTTGAAGTTGGCAATGGTGCCACTAATGATGTCTATCATGTTTCAAGCCTTAGTGCAAATTTACTAACCCTTTTATCAGAGGACTCAAATTTTGAATAAAGTGGCCCTAGACAACATTGATTCTAAAAGGTATAAATCTCATGTGGTTTCTACACCTGATTCTATCAATTTGTTCTTCCCTAAGTTGCTCAAACTAATCATATGGTTTGTCTTTAACATAAAAACTTTGGATATCTTGAATTTTAAATGTATGAAATTGGTGAGTAAATTTAACACAGTTTATCACTTACCTATGTGGTTAGATTGAGCATGCTTTGTCACTAACCCTACCTAGCTCCCAAGTATGGTGTTTTCTAAGGGTGCATTCTCGACAAGGATCATAGAGAGAAGTTTGTCAAGGGTAACCATACATTCTGACAAATCATTTGAAAATTGTTTAGAGTGACGTGTATGGTACCATGAAGAAGATGCTTCATTTCATGTATATATATATTAAAAAAACACTTTCAAGAATTATTGATGATTTGTGTAGGCACTTCTATGTATGCTTTCAAAGACAAAAGTAGTAAAGCCCAAGATAACTTTGTTAGGAATTAGTCTTTACATTGTGGGTATTTATCTGTGAGATGATAAATAATAAATTAACATGTTAATTTTAATTTATTAAATAGGTGTTAATAATATAAATAATGTAAGCTCCCATTCATGGATTGTCCTTATCAACTCTTAACTCTACAAACAAGTCAAGAATCAAATGGATCCCTCCCTCGGCAAGAATGTAAAAATGAATTTTGATGGTGCATCCCAAAGGAACATGGGTTTCTCAAATGTTGTGTATCCCATTTGAGACTCAAATGATACTTTAATCAAAGCCATCTCAAAGAAACCTGCCCTAGGGGCAAACAATGAGGTAGAGGCAAAAGCTCTTCTCTTGTTCTCTTGGTCTTACAGCTGATCAAAACTTGTCCTCTAAATAAGGTGATCATCTAGAGTGACTCATTGGTTACTATTCAATGTTTGGCGAAGAGGCATTCATTGAATTGGAAAATTCAAAATATCAAAAAAGGAAATATTATCTCTCCTTGATTGCCTTGAGGAATATCTCACCTCCCATTGTTATTGGAATGATAACAAGATGGTGTATTTTCTTTCAAATTGTGGCCTTGATCAATCAAAAGCAATAATTTTCAACAATCAAATGACAAGGTGGCAAGGCTTCATTCGTATGTGGCAATATGAGAGGGAAGCAAACCTTGCTCAACTTTAATGATCAAGCATACACTATTTCAACAATGGGGTTGTCAACATTATGTCACATCAAACTACCAAGTTTCATTTTATTTGCAAGTTCACATTCTTCTATTCACTCTATATAGCACGTTGTGTCTTCATTGCTATTAAGAAAAAATGGGGACAATGATGCTAGGCTCAATTGTTCAACAAACAGCCTTTACAGGAGAAATTATTTCAACTAGGCTCTGAAGGTTTTCCTTCTTCCAAGAGGAAGATGTCAAAGAGACCACTGAGGAAATTTTTAGTTGAGATTTTCTAGAGGATGCTACGCTTCGCAGAGTTAAATTAGAGATATCCTCCTTGTTTGTAATCAATGTCATCATGCTCATAGGGGATAAATATTTGACAAAAGCTTTAGGTAGATTCTATATCAAGGAAACGTTTAGGATGTTGGAAGCAGTGGACAAAGCCAATCCAACCAAGCTTACCTCGATGCCATGTACTAGTTATGAATTTCACAATTTGGCCTCAATTCATACTATTAGGGCTATAGAAACCCTCCATCCAACATTTTCTTCATGATGGTTGTTGGCTGGAAGGGTATCATCCATTTGTGGAAGTGGTGGATCTCACTTAACCAAATAAATCTTCTCTATTGTAGGAAAGGTTCAATGTAGCTAAGGCAAAAAAGGCTACAAAATTTCTCATCCAATGAGTTGCATTAGTTATGCTTGAGGATGGATGGTTCATTTGATCCTAACGTGGGAAGCTCATATCTCCATGATCTAGTCTTTCGGTGATGAATCTTATGTTTGTATGTTATTTTATTTTTGACCTCTCGTTTTTGTATGTGTTGACAATGGTCCATAGTTCATAAAGTTTAACCATATGCAATCGGTTGTAGGGTCGTGTAATATCAAAGAAAGCCCTTAATGTCTATAAAATAATATGTAATAGTCATGTATATAGCCACTAAATGATAATGATGGTGTCAATTGTGGGTTGGTGGGATTAAAGAAACTTTGATTCTATCAATGTCTTTTTTATTTCAGTTTTGGTCTATCTTAAACAGCATATGTATCTATTTCTGAAATTTAGGATAACGAGAGAAGGCCCCAACCCTCACTTTATATATCAAAAAAAATATAAATAATGTAGGTGGCTATTAGTTAGCAAGTTGTTATAAAAAGTGGTTACAAGAGAAATCCCATATATATAACTCATGCTATAGCATTGATGTTAAGATAACTGATTGATTAATTTTTTTGAGCATTGCGCTCTCCATTTTCAGTATGGTACCAAAGCAAGTTTCCTATTAGATTTCTTTGTTCACCCCCATTCAACTATTTGTGCTTCAAAATGGTTCACACAATAGCTATGCTTTGGTACCATAGTAGGAAAAATCGGTGAGTACTCAACTAACTCATTGCAACTCACAAGTTTTCCAACTCACCATGTTGAGTCAAGGGCAAATCAAGCCAACTACTCAACATGTTTTTGCTTCAACTCGACCAAGTTTTCTACTTGAACTCACAAGTTTACTTTTGCGAACTCACTTGGCAACAAGTTATAACAAAACCCACACGATTTTCAGCATTTCAATTCATTTATTGGCATTTTTGGTCATATTTTGCCTAGTAGAAAACATCTTCAACATCCACATGACAAAAACACATTGAGAGAAGGGATTGGAAGGATATTTGTCACAAGTTTTCCAACTCACCATGTTGAGTCAAGGGCAAGTCAAGCCAACTACTCAACATGTTTTTGCTTCAACTCGACCAAGTTTTCTACTTGAACTCACAAGTTTACTTTTGTGAACTCACTTGGCAACAAGTTATAACAAAACCCACACAATTTTCAGCATTTCAATTCATTTATTGGCATTTTTGGTCATATTTTGCCTAGTAGAAAACATCTTCAACATCCACATGACAAAAACACATTGAGAGAAGGGATTGGAAGGATATTTTAAGGCACATTAAAAGATTCACTAGTGTGTATCTATTTATTTTTTTCTTTATTTGTTGTGAAAATTTAAAAAATTGAAAACCTAAGGGAAATGTAAAGTCCATTTCCCCTCCCTTCATCATTTCCTAACATTTTTCAATTGTATTTGCATTCTATTTTCTCTTATAAATCTGTCACTTTTCCATTTGATTTCTTTTCAAAAACCTTGTTGATATATTTACTTCTATGTTAAAATCAACAATGTCAAGTTCAACACAAATGAGTGGTAAGAAAGATCTTACATGGAAGTATGGAATGTCAAGTGCTATCAAGGGTCAATTCTATTGTATTAAACACCAGCTTCTTATGACAAGGGCAATTAATAGACTATACTTATAGTACCACCTTGCTAAAATACCTAAACATGATGTTAAGGTGTGCCCTAATGTGCCCAAAGAGATTACAAGATAAATGGATTCCCTAATTGCCAATTATGAATTGAAAAAATGGAAAAGTAGAGGATAAAGAAAGCAATGGCAATGGCAATGAATGTCAATCCTAATTTATCTACCCCAAACATTCATCATTTGCTTTCCTCTACTGATGAGACTCTTAAGAGTTCTACTTCTAGACTCTAGCTGTCTTCCTTCTTCATCGACACCGAAATTGTTTATTCCACAAAATGTTCCAAGAGCACAACCTTCATTTGAAAATACTACTTAGAATAAGGATAAACACCATGAGGCTAGGATGGCAGCAACAAATTTTTGGTACTACAATAATTTACCCTTCAATATGATGAACAGCCCATACTAGGAAGGGTTGGTCAATGTATTGACTATTGCTAATAAGGGGATTTAGACTCCAATAGTTAGAGTTTTGAGTGGACCATTGCTAGAGAAAGTTGTAAAAAATACATGGATTGTGGTTGATGGTCAATAGAAAATATGGCGAAGAAAGGATTGTATCATCTTATCAAATGGATAAACAAATGAGCAAAATAGGACTCTCCTTAGCTTTTTAGTGGCTTCTAATGGCCACATTGGTGTTCTTGAACTCCATAGATCCCTCACATTTAGTTAAAAATGATGAGACTAGATGGAGTGATCCAAGAGCTTGGGGTTGAGAATGTTGTCCGGCTTATCATAGACAACACACCAACATATGTATCAGCAAGAAGAATTATTATTGAGATGCATCCTCCTATTCCTTAGATTCCTTGTGTTGCACATTGCCTATATTTGATGCTTGAGGACATCGGGAAGATTGGATGGATCAAAAGTGTGGTTGATGATGCTAAACAAGTTTACCAAATTTATCTACAACCATAATTGGGTCCTCTTTCAATGAGAAAGCACACAAATGGTAAGGATCCTATCTAATCAAGAGTGACACAATTTGCCAACCACTTCCTCACTTTGCAAAGCATTGTTGTCGTAATACCTTCTCTCAAGCAAATGTTTGTGCTTGATGCCTGGATGTAGTTTCCATTTTCAAACAAAAAACAAAGGGGAGAAAACTACAAGAATAATTGTGATGTCTTATTCATCAAAAATATAAAGTAGTTAATCAAGGTAAGCAATAAATACAAACATAAACTTTATATAGAATTATCTATTTGTTGTATTTTTGGGTTAATTTTGTAATAACGTCAAATTTGTTTTCAATTTTTTAGGTGATAAAACCTTTGGTCAGCATTCTTCATTTGGTGGATGGGGATGCCAAAGAGACAAATTTTGCATTCCTATAGTAGAAACAAAAGAAATATGAAACCATTTCGTGCATCATTGATCGCAAATGGATGAACCAACTTCACTAGTCAAAACAAGTTTTGGCCTACTATCTAAACCCAAAGTTCTACTTCTTTGATACATTTAAGGCTAATGAGGAGGTCATGGCAGACGTTGTCTCATGCATTGATAAGATGGTGCTCAAGACAAAATTCTTGATGAGCTGGAGCTCTACAACAGTGTATAGGGGAGGCTCTTTTCTTCAACTCATGCAATTCAAAGGAGGGAAAGCAACAGCTAGGCAGAAAAGTAATTCTTTAATGTTTTAGTTTAATACAAAAAATAGAAACTAGAAAGTTTGAAAGTTTGAATAGGTTCTTATATTTTTTTAAATGTTTTCTTTGTAGATTTATGGTGGGGGAATTATGGTGCTAGCACACCAAATCTTTGAAGGCTAGCTATCTATGGTTTGTCCCAGCCTTATAGTGCTTCTAGGTATGAACACAAATGGAGCCTATTTGAGAGCATCCATATGAAGAGAAACAGGTTGATCTAGGAGCACCTCAATGACCTTGTCTTCATTTGATACAACCTTCACCTTCAAACTAAAAAAGTGAAGGGTCCTTCTCATGATGCCATTGACATGGATGGCATCATTCCTTTTGATGATTGGATTGTTAAAGAACATAGTGATGTCGTACTTATTGATGAAGATTTTGTTGAATTGGAGAGAGGAGCAATAGATGCAACAAAATTGGATGTGATGGAGGAAAATGAACACGTTTTTGAGGAAACAATCAATTATCATTTTGATACCAGCTTACCTTCTAGTTCAAGGCCCAACAAATCAAGTTAGACTAGGAGAGGAAAGAGGAAGATGTAGATTGTATTTGGTTGTTTTTTAACATATCAAAATATGTAAATAGTTATAGTGATGTTATAATTTATTATTTATAATTTAGTTGTATTACAATGTATTGTTTGACTTCAAAACTTTGAAATTTCAAATTATGTGAGTTTGAGGGTCACATAACATATGTAATGTTTGAATTATGACAATTGTTAATCAAATTAGATGTTTGCATTCTCTAAATGCATTAATTTATTATTTTGTGTAATTATGAGTTTTGTTCTTTTTGCTGGGATTCTGTCGAGTTCATGCTATGTCCCAAGTCCGCACCAAGTCCACATTCTCGAACTATGGTTTTACCCATCAACCATTCTTGCACTTTTTCAATAGGTATGCAATACAGACCATGTGCAAATCTATGACATTCATCATCCATTTGCACTTCTCTTCTCTTTCCATCTTGTTTGCTCAATCATCGTTTTTCACTTCATGTTGTTCATTGTTTTTCATAACCAAAATCCAAAAACTAAAAAATTGTACATTCATAGTTGCATTTTAGCTGTAGAAATTTATAGTGTTGCAGAAAGAGTTTTGAGGAGTAAAGGGTTTAAGCTTCAGTTTGTTTGCACTGGATCATGCTTTTGAATTTGTCCAAAATCTATCTTGCATCAGAGCAATTCTAATGTAGAGCAGTTACTAGTCATAAGAGTGTGGAAGGCAAATCATTGCATATTTTTTAGCCATCATTCTAACTTGGTGCCAACAGGGTTAAGATCTACATGCTTCTTGAAATTTAACAACCTTCTCATTACAAGGAGCATGTTGAGAGGCTTATTGAAGAGATTAAGGACATGTTCAATGCAATGCTCAGAGAAAAAAGTAATATTGGAAAAATGCCTTGGGACTTCAAATTCTTTGACTGAATAGGTATCCAATTTCTTTTGCCAATAATGAGAATCGCTGATAAGGAAAAACAACATTCAATCTATCTGATGAAAACTAAATTTCTAACCAAAGAGAACAACTTTGAATGGTGCCAAAGGAGTATAAAGCTAGGAAGAGAAGAAAGAATCAGCATGAGTGTTTGCTACATTATATGGAGTAGCCGGTTTTAAACCAACATACAAATGATTATGCCATTCAAGGATTCTTCCTTTGGATGGTAGAAATGCTTGGCATATTGGCTTCTTCAGTGAAAGACGTGCTCATCATATATGAGGCTATCATTTGACATTGTCTATCTAAATCAGTTTCATTGTTGCCACATCTAAGGCTACCATTGTTGGAAAAGAGTGAAGGTATCCGAGATCATAAGGTTGCAAAATACATTAAGTGGTTTGATCATTGTGATGAAGTTGTGATTCTATTTCAATAGAATAGGTGTTGATGTTATAGCAATGGGAGATATCTTTCTCTCAAATTTAAAAATGATGGATAAGTAATACCAAGGCAAGTCAGACTTGCTATATATAATAATTTTATGAAGAGTCACCTTGTTTCTTAAAAGAGGCCAACCCAAATGAAGAGTCACCTAGTTTTGTATAAATACAAGGTGATGATCATTCATTTGATCACCAAGTTCATTCATCATAATTCGCATTCCTAGAAGAAGTTCATACTTGAGCAGCAGATCATCATCTTGTAGCAGCAGATCATCATTTTGTAGCAGCAGACCGACTTCAAGGAGAAACATATTCATTTGTATCTTTGCATCTAGGAGAGGTGCTATTATTCATTGTATCAAATTCGGCATTGTGTTGGGCCTGAGTTGTAAGCAGATTTCTGCTCTTATTCCTTCAATATATAAGAGATATATTTGCTGGGTTTTTTCTCCCTTGAGTAGGAGGGTTTTCACAGGTTATCTTGTTGTGTTCATTGTCTTATGTGTTGCATTTTCTGATTGCTTTCATTTCTGATCCTAAATCTAACATGGTATCAGAGCGGATCTAAGAAAAGATCTAATCAGATTTGTGTAAGCAGTCGAGTCAACTCTTCATCTAGGGCAGATCTTGAAGTATCGCAGATCTAAGGTTCAAATTATTTCTGACCTAAGGGCAGATCTTTGAAGGTGAATTTGTGTGGAAAAATAAGATGGTGAGCAGTCAAAATCCCTTAACTCCTATTAAGACACTTAAATTTCTCCCATATCTCCATAACTTCCCTTCAAGGAAGAATGTTGCTAATATGTTTTGCATGTCTAAGACTCAAAGGTGAGCAATAAATGCCTAAATGTCTTCCAAGTGACTACAAAACCTTGCAATAAAAAACAAATGCATGAATGTAAAGAAGAATGAATTAAAAAATGAAAGAAAAGATGTACAAAGATGAAATTGTTTCCTTGCATAAAATAAAAAATCAATAAATCTAAATGGTGAAATCTAATTTAGACTAAATTAGTTTTGGGAATTATAATCTATATTACTGCAATAGTTAGAGCAAAAAAAAAAATCATTGTATTTTTAATAACTCTAAAATCAAATTTAAAAAGAAAAATTCAAACCTGAGCATCACTCCATTCAACACAGCGAAGAAACTTTGTCAAAGCCTTTTTATCAGACACCAAATAATACCGAAATTTCCAAAGAAGTTGTCGTTCATCTCCATTTAATGTACATGTAGGAGGGTGCTTCAATATCTTTGATATTTTCCTAGATATTACCAAAGCACTCATAAGATAGCAAGAAAGGAAGGTGTTTCAATATGCATACAAACAAAACTAGCTTGTGAAAGAGTAAAAAGTTTATTTATCTCTCCTATCTCTTATTGGTCTTCTCCATTTGTTGATTGAAAGAGAATAATAGATTTGTTTTAGAAAAACGCTATGATTCAATAAACCAGAAAACAGCAAGCATTCAATGAAATAAATAATCCTATTTATGGCAGGGTTAAACAATTTACAATCAATGCTAAAACAGCTCCAGTGGGGAAAACAATTAAGCACAAAAGGTTACACCTAATATCACGGAAGACTGTACCTTTCACAAAGAGATGGCCTTGGTACTATTGGCACCAAAGCACAAGGGGCGGTTTAATCCACACAGTAGACAGTCTAAGCTATAAATGTCAATGCCCCATGGAAAGTCTGGTCAGATAAAGTATCATTACAGCCTTACACACAGAAGCTACAAAAAAGGCTTCTTTATCCATTGTGTGTGCTGAAGAGAAAAAGTACTCACGATAAAAGGCTATACAATTCTCAAAAGAGAAAGCATGGACATTTTTTTGACCAACAGCATTGGGAAAAATAAGGCCCAAGTGACACTTGAAGTGTAGCTACAAGATTTATTTGGACATTTGCCTCACCTAGAGATCAACTAGACAACAAAAAAGGTAAGCTATACAGCTTGCTGCAATTACTTCTCTGTGGATAAGACAGAAATCAACATTTCTGTGAGATCGCTCTCCTTTACAGCTAGGAGAACTTGACTCTTTTAGTACTGATTTGATGATCATATTGTGGCTTGAATACATCTTTATAAAAGAGTTCTTACTCTTTGCAAGTAGTTGGTAACATAGGGAAGCTTACTTTCCTCACCGATGTTAATAAAGGATCTCCCAAATGTTTTCCCCAAAGTTACCTTTGTATTGTGATTAAAAGAGCATATGATGCATAGATTCGAAAAAAAAAAGGTCCTATACAGGTGGAAAAAATTCAGGATTTTTTATTCTTATAAGAATGATATTGGGAATTGTTAGTAAAAGCAAGAAGAATAGCATGTTTTGTAACACGAAAGAGGTAAAAGAAGATGTTCATAATTCAAATGCACTTTTTTTCATGCATTGTTCAAGAGATCCCAACATGTATTTGCATTTTTAATCGCACCTTTCAATTTTAAAAAATGTAATAGATGTGTGATAGAACTGCTCTTCGAATTAGATGTGTAAACAAAAATTAACCCAATCTAAACAATGTGTACTTGTTATTTACAATCTATATAGTATTTTCTAGGGCGGTTAATGCTCGTGCTAAATAAAACTAAACATATTTTTTTGGATTCACATACGGTGTGTTGGCACCCCATTTTTGTGTCTCATTCCTCTGTGCTTTATTCATGTTGTGCATTTGACCCTATCTACCCACCATTGATAACCGATCTAAGAAATCTCCAATTGGGTCCCCTATGTTGAGTGCTTATCTAAAGGTGTTCATTAAAGTGTTTTCATCAAAAAAGCCTTGGTAAAATTTGTAAAAGGGTACTTTTGTGGTCAATGCCTAGTAATTCGGCCTTTCTTTATGTGATTTTAGGCATTTTCAGGATTTTGGAGTTGGTCATCCCAACATCCCTATCAAACTTGCCCTCCTTGGCATACCTTTCCTCCCAAATCCCCTTTTCCCCTTGCAACCCCTTTTCCTTCAATTTCAAGATTCTAGGTCCGGTCATCCCGACATGCCTTTTCTCTAAAGTCCTTTCTTCCCTCTAAATCCATTTTCCAAATTTTGGGATTTTGGACTTGGTCATCCCAACATCCTTGTCAGAGTTTCGAGATATTTTTCCCCTCTTCTCCCTATGGCATGTAACAACTTAAAGCTTCACCATTCAAACAAAAAACACTGTGTACCTCCCTACACAACCCAAGACACAATTTGAACACAATTCAACAAATGAAGATTCTTAGATGCCTCTTGGTACATGTGGGCCCCTATGAGACATGATTGGTGCACAAAGGCATATGGTTGCTGATGTAAAGGGCATGGCTTCAAGTGTATGGCCATGTGAAGGTGATGCAAGCAAACACGAGCAGCATGCACAATCGCAGACAACAATGGTTTTTCCCCCAAGATTTCTTGATGGTGTTGGAAGACATTTCTAGATTTTCCTCTAGAAAGGATATATAAAGAGAGAGAAAAGAAGGGAACATTGCAAAGGAAGAAACTTGCTCAACAAAACCCTAGGGTTTTCAATTTTTAGATCTAGGCAAAGCATGATGATATTGTAATGATCTAGGTTCATCCCAAATTTGTAATAAACATTTGTAACCTTTGTAGATCAAATGATTAAAGGCAAAATCGACCTTAATTGAGTTTCTCCTTGTGTATGGAGTACATTTCTAGACATGTGTTGATTAGTTGGCCAGCTCTATGATTGTAAAATCTTTGCAAAGCTTTTGTAAGGTATCTTCTCAAAACAACAAAGGAAATGTATGGGTATGCTCATGGATTATTAAGTAGACTCATTTAATATTCTACAAACATTTATTGTTTTTCTAAATGTATGTGTAGAGCCCAACTTACATATCATTTTGAAAGGCATAGTCTTTTGTGATATCTTGATTAAGATATCACCTTTGGCTTCAATTATTACATGTTTTGTATAAATTCAGTAACTCTATTGCCCAACTAGATAAAGGCATCAATATGCTATGGGCTTCATCTCCGCATCATCCCAACACACTCAAAACCACAGTTTGCAAACTCAAACTCAGAGAATACTCTCGGCAAGCCAAAAAAAATCGACTCGGAAAAAACTTGGCAACTTAAAAAACACTTTTTTTGCAAAATTCAATTACAAAATATATCATGAGTCTTAAAAACCATGAGGAAGTGTTTTCTAATAAATATGATTCTTAAATACAAATGGATTACAAAATCGCATCATCACGTGAAGCCGGATAGTGGATACAATAGCTAGTTGCTAACTGATAATTATTATGAATTTATGATGATTGTCTTTGAAAATCATCATCATAAATGTCATGTTTAGGCAAGTAAATAATTACATGTTTTTACAATTTCCTTTTCCCCAACCTAGTGAAAAATTGGGGGGTAGATAGAGGGTATGGTCCTCGCACTCAATTGTGGCTCCCTACTTGGAGTAGAAGATTGGGCTTGTGGCTCCACCTTGCTAGTAGGTGGCAATGACTCCTCCTCCACCATAGAACAATTTGAAGTTGTGTTGGTACGTGAAGTCAGTTTTGTTTATACAACTTAATAATAAAAAAAATGGGACAATATTTTTGGCAATTTTTGACCATTCAACATGTTAAACCTATGAAAACTCCCACTGTAAAAAAACTCATGAGTTAAACTTGTAAAAACTCACTTGGCAATAAAACTCGAGTACTTGAAGAGTTTGTGAACTATGCTCAAAACAACTCAATTTAACTATCTTGTCAGTTTTATCTAATTTAGTGTGTTCTCACTGCCATGTCTAAATGTATATAACAGCATAAGGGTTTATCATAGAACATATTCGTTGGCATTTATGTGGCAGATTATCTACTTTAACAAGGTGTTTGACCTTGAATATTACAAACCAACATACAGGCATGAAGTGACAAATGAAAAAAATAAGAAAAAGCTAACTACTATTTCTACCCTAAGAATAGATTTCTTGCATGCAATACAACCTTTATTACAAAATTTATTCCTTTAATACTAAATGAAAATCTGAACCCGGGCAGTCTTCAATTAGACTATTGGTAAAGATTTCTACAAACTAACACTAGAACTCTCATCTCTTCGATGACAAGAAATCCAACAATGGACTTCTAAATATCGATGATCTAAAAATAGCCTCCAAAAATATTGTTCTCAAAATAAGCTCACTCCTCAAAAATGGTGATAGCTAAAAATACCAAAAACTACAAATAGCTCCTACTAAAAATAGACCTTTTGAAGACAATTCTAACAAAGCATTTCCTCTATTCTAATCATAGTGGATCCTTTGAAAATCCCCTAAAACCTTGGCATTCTATTGCTTATGAATATGAAAACTCTTTGTTGATTTTGTTGATCTTCACTACCAAACCTCAAATACTCTAAAAACCTTAGCATCTATCTCCTGCCATCTTGAATGCTTTGAAACCCTAGAGAATTTGTAAACATACTCTCCAAACACACCAACATGATGATGCTTTGTATGTTGATACCTTGTGTTTTATCAATAGATTGAAAACATGTCAAGTACTTAGCTAACTTGGTGCAACTCGCAAGTGTTTTCGCTCGCAAATTCCCAACAAAAGCTCACCTAGCAATGGGATGAAAACCTGAGTGATTTTTATCATTTCAATTAATTTTTTGACATTTTATGCTCTTTCTTCACGCTATAAAAGACATCAGCAACATCCACATATTTTTCTTTTTTCAATTTTGAAATTACCAATGTCATCCATTTCACCTCCCCCTCCCCACTTCTTAACATTTTTCTATTGTATTTGCATTCTATTTTTTCTCTTATAAATGTTTGTCACTTTGCCATAACTCTTTTTTTTAAACCCTAACATTTGTTTTCTATATTAATATCAATAAAGTCAAATTCAACACAAATGAATGGTAGGAAGACCCTACATGGAAGTGTGAGATGTCAAGTGTTGTCAAGGGCCAATTCCACTCTAATGAATGCCAACTTCTAATGAAAGGAGGGATTAATAGATTAAAATACCACCTTGCTAAAATAGCTAGACATTATGTGAAGGCATGCATTAAAGTGACCAAAGAGATTACAACAGAAATGGATGCCGTACTTGCTAGTTATGATATGAAAAATGGAAAAAGAAGAGGACAAAGGAAGTGATGACAACTGTGATGAATGGCAATCCTAATTTATCTACAAATTCCTTTTTTGCAAAGATTACTTGGAGAATCAATGAATGTGAAGGGGGGACAAGATTTTCTAATTTTATTTTTGCAGATTTAAAAACAAGAAAAGAAGACTTTGGAAAAGGCCGATCAAATCTTGGAAAAAGGCCGATAGATTCTGGTTTGAGAAATGGAAATAAAGACTTTGCCTTTTCAGCTTCAAACAGGGCCCACGGATAGGAAGGAGTTATTGAATTGTTTTAAACAGGGCAAGTAGAAGTCCAAAGGGCCGCAGTGTATTAAGGAACCGAAATTTTTGTTTTGGAGGGCTGCCAAGTGAATAATATCAGAGCAAGCCAATTGAATTGAAAAGGAGCTGCTCGTGAGAATAAGAAGAGAGAAGGGGTCGAACTGGAGCAATGTTGCAGATTTAAAAGCACACATAAAGGGGGCCAAGGAGAATCCAAGAGAAGGCCGATAGAGTAAAGCAGAGGGTTTGGGATAAAAAAAAAAGAATTGAATTCCCAAGAGAGCCCATGAAAGTGAGAGGGAATGTGAAGGGCTGCGTATAAAGGAGAATTAAGCCCGCGCCTGTGTAAGGGAGTTCCTTTTGTTAAGAGAATTTCAAATAAAAATTGCAGATTTGAAACAGGTTAAGGGTTGTGCATAGATAGATATTGAGAAGACTACAAGCTAGTTTGTGAGGAAAGAAACGTGGATATAGGAGTGCTGCGAAGGATCAGAAGACACGCAAGGGATGATCATAAGGGTGTGTGGGACAAAATAGGTCCGCACCTATGAACATAGAAAGTCAAGGCAGATTTATGGAGAGTGTGTAACAGGAATAGTTGAACGGAAGAGGAGCTGATAAGAAGTTCGAGAGAAATGAGGCCATGAAAGGCCCAACAAATGTGATTTTGTAATTAACACAATAAAGTCAAGATTTGCTTGCAATTGATATTTTGTTGAACGTTGTAGTTGGGCAGAGTGTTGCCTATGAAAGTGATTTTGCGTTTTTAGAATGGTGTTTTGAGCAGAGGGGAGAACCCTCTTGCATCACCTTGGCCGACCATACCTTGGCACATAAGACAAAGATACATATATTAATATGTTTTAATAGCCCCAATTAAATCGTTTCATCACATATATAAGCCTTAGCCAGACCTAACTAACTAAATAACAATATAATAATGATAATGACTTAATTAAGAGTTAAGATAACCACAAGCCGACTATTTATAACCCTATGTACTCTAATATTAAGGGTGTAGCATATTTTTCATTCATTAGTGCGCCCATGATGAAGAAATTGCAGTCCTTAACCTTCAAACATACTTTCATTGTTTGGTTATGCCTCTTTTGACATGCACTTGCTGTTTTCATGTATAAACACTTTCACTTCTTCTAGTTAATTCACTTGATAACCCCATTGTCAATTTTGCAAAGGTACATAACCAAAACCACAAAGACAAGCAAGACAACCCTAATATATGATTCTTGTTTTATTGAAAAGACAAGGGTTTGACTGAAAAGGCTTGAAATAACACAAAAAAATTGTATAGTATAACAAAATGCAGTTCACATCTTACACCAAATGGATCAATCTTCTAAGGGCTATGCAAATATGACAAACATGCAAGAATTTTGTTTTGTTTTGTGTACATCAAACATCCTTATAGTGTCTTTATTATGGCATCCAACCAACAAATTTTGATACTATATAACTCTATCCATTTGGATAGTCAAATAGAACCGAAGGACCTCTTTTCATTGATCCAATTTCATTAAACCATGTGTGTGCATGTGTGAGTGTGAGACAAAGGGAGAGAGTATTGATGTGGAACAAAATCCTATCATAGAGATGTCCCACTGTATTAAATAGCTTGTAAATTAATAGACATCACATAGCTAACAAAATACAAAGAATTAAGGACCATTGTGAAACAAGTCATTGAGAACTCTTACTTCCTTTCATCAGAACTGGGTTTCAACTCACGGTCAATTACACCTCTTGTTAAACTTCTGGCTAGTTTCACTTGCTTATTTTCACAAGGATTGGTTCGGCCCACTTCTGGATCCCATACAAGAACATGCTCATTTGATGAAGAAATTGGAGATGGCAAGTGATAATTAGCTCCTAGTTCCTACATCAATTCATAGCATGTGTTGTTACCACATGAATATGGTCTACAGAAAAAAAAATGCTAAATATCCATATACAGAGAATGGAAAGTAACAAATCAAATTGGAAATCAAATAAATGCAATTACATATGACAGTACAAGATATGCATATATTCCTTAAGTTTACATGGTTCACATTTCACATAATCAGAGAAAATGACCAGCAAATATATTCCTACTATAATTTTGAAATGCGCCTAAGGATCTCTGACTCTGCCACACATTGTCATCTGACTTTGAGTATATAAAAGACCAACGAGAAGAAATGCTGGGGACATGCACTGTAATCAAAGTTTACTAAAATTTGAAAATAATACATCAAACTGTTAACTGTAAAAAAATGTTCAACAGAAACAATTTTAATTGGAATGACCTCCCATATTAGGATAACTTGTTAAAGTAAACCAACCAACCTGGAAAAAAACTGGGTGCTCAAAAGGCCAGAGGTGGACAATAAGATGTAGATGAGACATCCCAATGCGTTGTCTTTCTCTCTCTTTTATTTCCCTAATAGCTTTGAATGTGAGTTCATCAAGCCATTTAATGCGTTGAATCTGGCCCCGCTCATACTTATTTTCTAGCTTCTCCAAGCGTTCAATCTCTCCACGTTCATGCTTAGGTACCTTTTATTGACATGGTAATCAGCAATATTATTTTAACATACCACAAAACCTTATTGCATATTCAAACATTTTCCAGATTAAAATTTTAAATTTCAGTGCATTACAATTTCTTAAACAAAATTATCATCAAATTTTAACTTGACCTAAACTTCTGACATTGAAAGGAATGAATTCAGACCTTTCCTGGAGTAGTACTATCAACTGAACCATCTGCTTTTCTTCCAGGACAGAGCCTAAGTTTCTGCTGTCCTGTTTTAAGATGTTTCTTGCTATTGAAAAGACGTAAAGTTGCACCTCCAACCACTACATCTTGCTTGGAAGAAGATACATCCCAAACCTGCAGTTTCAAATGGTTGCGTAAGTCCTCGGCACATTACTTATTAGACATTAACCTATTCCAAAGGTCAGGTATGTTCTGGTGACAGAAAAATCACATTATTCCTGAATGAGGAACACAATTCATGAATTTACAAACTGGTTGCTGAATGATTAGAGTTGTGCTAGCCCATATTTTTATGATTTTTGCACAAAGAAAGGATAACTGCTTTATGTTATATATTTATTGAATAGTTTTGAAACTCAAATTCAGCAAAAACTCAGCAGCCCAAGACTGTGACTACAAACAAATTAAAATTATATATAAATTTACAAAATAATATTTAAATAAAATGAAACATATTGTTAAAAATAAGAAATAAATTTTGAGAATGCATAGCTTAGGAAAATTGTAGAGATATCATTCAGATCCACAGAAAGGAAAAAAATTTGGAAAATTCAGTTAGTTGTCTAGTTTCTGGTGAGTACATGCTAGAAACTCAGCAAAAATAAACTTGATAAAACCTGGCAAGCAGATCTGGATCATGAGCATTTACAAGTTGGGCAAGTACTCAATAAGTTTTAGAACAATGATTTATAGTCCTCCAGCTTGGCATCTTTCATTTGTATTCAAACACATCCTAGAATTCTATTTAGAGAATCTGTACAGCATATGTTCTACAGAAACTGCCATTGAGTGTTCACAACCAAATGGACCAAATTTTCTCATCAATCATTACAATCAGCAGAATATATCTCACTGTTGAAGAATGTTAAGCAAAAATACAGTGCAAAATAAGGAAAAACTTAAGATGATATGAAGGTCTCTATAGTGCTGAATGGGCTTAACTCTTAAACTAAACAAATTTCCAGGAAATGTTGCAAGTTAATGACAAACTCACTAATGCAACATTGCATCTGTGAACTTCTCACACACAGTGAATGCCAATTGGCAAAGATGAAAGGTCCCACTAAGAAGTGTTCTGAAGGTGTTTTTCTGGCACAGACATGTAACTACCAAGGGAAAAAGAAGCATCCACCTTACAAATGTAAGTAGAAGTATTTTTCTCAGGACAACTATGGGGATGATAGCAGTGACACTTCTTCCTATGTTAGTACCAGTAGCAACAAGACACATCACAAAATTAAGCAAAAAGTGTAATCTGACAAGTGTGGACAATAGGAACATTATGCTACCAATCATCACGTTTCTTTCAGAGAGAAATCATCCTTTCACTTTGCCATTGCCTCTTGTACAGATTCTTAACATATAAGGAAACCTGTTTTGCAGAAGCTCTTGAGCCAGAAAGCCATGAGACCATCTTGCAGGAGACATCTTGTGTTTTATGTTAGCTCTAGACTCAATTATTTGTTTCATAGAAGCAGAAACATCAAAAAACCACAATTTTTTTTTAAAAATCATGTTCAACGAATTTTGACTGATTTTTTTAGGTTCAAACGCATTTCAATTGACTTAAATCATCCCCAAACATGTTTTAGGTTTTTGCATGTTTTTTAAACCCATTTTTTAACTGATGCTACTAAAGTAATGTCATGTCCCCTTCCAGCTAACATCTCTCAGTGCTTGTGATTAGCCTATTATGTGACCCTCGTAGGCTGATAGGGTGGATAGAGGGTCTGGTTGAGGTTTAGTTTGGCTTCTGTTGGCAGAAGCTTTCGGTTGGCTTTCGTTCGGGGTCGTTCGGACATCTTTTGCTTGACTTACTATTTTTAGTAAGTGGAGACACTCAGCAGAGCACCCCTACTATTTTTAGCAGTATGGTTTGGTCGTATGCGGATTCAGTCACTTATCATCTGGCTTCAGACGGTTCATCATTTGGACCTGTTTCGAGAGAGATATTAATATTTGTTTGCTAAAATAAATATTAATTATTTAAAGGCTTATATTATAAAGTTATAATATAATTAAATATTATAACTTAAGTGACTTAAAGGAAGGGGTCGACCAACATGAAGAAGGGGCCACTTTTTAATTATATTTTATAATTAAAAGTGCATTTGAAACTATGGAAATATTAAAAGAAGAATTCGACTTTTATTTAAATGATGTCTTTTTGAGAAAAGTTGACCCTCTTGAGAATATAAGGGTTTTTCATTGTGAGAAGGAGATTATGTTATGAAATCGAATTTTGTTAAGTACTTCTTCTGAGAACAGAGCCAAGGGTTCCAGTTTTCACCGTGCATTGGAGAACGAGCCATCTTCAGTGTCTGCAGTTCAGAGGCTGTGAAATACTAGCTGATTTATTGCTTATCAGAGAGGTAGCTTCATTCAGAGGTTATCATAGAACTTATCAGAGATTTTATCTTCAGGGTTGGATCCGAAAATCATCAGACAGTGAGTTATTCTGGGGGCGCCTGACTTGTTCCACACCTGGCATCTTTACCAAGGCCGTACGGATTGCTTCCTGCTGCTGGGGCCATACATTTGCTGCTGCTAGGGCCGTACCTTCAAGTACAAGCCATACTTTTCAGTCTTGGGCAAATCGTCTTATTCTTTGTCTTCTGACTTCACCATTTCTGGGCGCCTACATCTCTAGATCCTTTTGCAAGCATCTGGCGGAGGGAGAAGTGTTTATTTATGCTGGCCGTACTAATTTACTTCATTCTGGAGCGCCTGTAATCAGTAAATCAGGTTTTTAATAAATGTGATCAACTTTGCCTTTTTATTTGCATGTTAGGGTTTGAATTTTGTAAACATCGTGAAAGCATAATAAAACTATTGGCTATCGATTCGGAGACTCAATTCTGTCAGTTTTCAGCTTATAGAATTTATTTTAGATTTTTAAAGCAATTTCTTTCAAAATCGCTTTTCTTCTGTTTATGCAAAAAACACAAAAACATCAAAAAAAATCAAAACAAGCAAAAAACTAAGCAGTTTCAGAAACAATGAGAACAGGGGTTTCTACAAGTAATGTTTTATCTTATAATGGTCAATTAGCTTTTAGGATAGGCTTTAGGAATCTTCTTTAATAAAGCCATATCGACTTTAGATATTTTTCTTATGAGTTGTCATCCTTATCCTTTGTGGATAAGATATTTGTCATCCTTATCCTCTATGGATAAGATTTACCTTTTTGCTTTATGAGTTGTCATCCTTATCCTTTGTGGATAAGATATTTCTCATCCTTATCCTCTGTGGATAAGATATTTGTAATCCTATATAAGGATGCTTTTGCTCCTTATTTCTTAATAGATTATTATGCAATCTTGGTTAACTTTTTGTGTTTTTTTTTTTGTAATAGATGCAACCCACTGATTTGAGAGATAGAGTTTTAATCACAACATCTAAATTTAAGCTCTAGACAAACAAATCTCTGTATGAAATTTAAGTAGGAAAGCATATTTGTAATAGTTAAATCTAGGTTAACAGTCTATGCTCTTGCTAGCAAACAATGACCATGACTGCAAGTATTATCACTGTTTTTTATCATCTCTCATTCTCCAGTACCATGTCTGACTGGGAACACAAATATACAAGAGCCTATATGCTTTGTTAAATGCAATTAACTAAACCAGTGTGCCATAGATATTCATTATCCATGTCATCGAAATCTAAGGAAAGCATATAACCAAGATACATCAACTTAAAACTTCATCTGTGCATGATGCCATTTACAGAAATACAGTTACCCAATTAGCAGCAATATAAGTATAAAGGCTAGAAGAAGGTAATGTGTTATGCATCTTAAGAAAGGAGGAAGCTAACCATTACCCACTATTCCATTTTCCATTTACATCTCCATCTAAATTGTTATTTCAAAATATTTATTATCTAGCATTATACACAACCTTCAAAATAAAAATGCAGGCATGCTAAACAAGTCTATTTACTGCCCTTCTGATACTGCCACAGTCAGTTTTCATTCATAATTTTATCAAACCCTAGGAGATGAATTTATAGTACATAAAACTGAACCATATCACGATATTAAAAACTGTAAAAGATCCTAGAATAATCAATTGGATTGATTATTATAGTCTAATGTCTTTACCGCTTCCAATACCAAGAAACCATCAAGAGGTCTATGCCAATGATCAGTAGTTGCTCCTGTGGTGCCTCACCCCTCCCATTCTTCTTCACGTCATGTTCTTCCAAAACAAGTCAAGGCTACCCAACATTTGTTTCATATTTAACATAATCAACTGGGGCAAAAGTTTGCTCTATCCTAGTGGCATTCTTAACTCATTTTTCTCTATTTTGACCTTGACCAAATCTTTGTCAATAGAAGCAGGAGATCTAGCTCTTTTGAAAGTTGGACTAGCAAGTGGAAATATTTAGCTCTGCCTTTATTATGCAAGGAGGAAGATGGGCTTAAACATTTGCTAAACCTCTTCAGCACATTTATCCATCTGAATTAATCATGCCTAGATGACTAAAACCGTACAAAAATATCTTTGCACAAATTGCAACTAATTTCTAAGGTTTTCTAAATCCAAATTTCTTTCCTTGGGTACTGCAATGGGAATGTCATTGAATAAGTGCAAGTTTCCTAAGAGACCTGAAAAGTAAAAAGGTAGAAAAGAGAATCCCTCAAATGGGAAATGTAAATACTTGAGAGTTCATCATTAACCCTATAATGTTTATAAGAGAGGACAAAAGGAAGAAATTCATAGAGAAGAAAAAATCCATGTCTCACTTCATTAGTCAAAAGATGGAGCCCATGACCAGCTTACCCTCAAAAGAAGATAACCCATCAGAATTAATGAGAAAGAGCCTGTGAATATAGTAATTTGCCGAGAGATGACTGTCCAGCATCAAGGTATCTAACATTTCAAATCCATTGCTTGGTCTGATACTCCTCTTCCCACCTTTGCATTTAATATTCCTAAACTTCAACACCTACCTCGCACCCAAGGCCTACTCAACTGTTGAATTATGCAATTTGCCTCAGTTTAGGCACCTCTCTTTTGATCTCAATCAGTTAAATATTCCGGGAGTTAATGCTAGAATGGGTTCAAATGCTCCTCAAGGAAGATATTATACATCTTATTTTCCCACATGAAGTAACTAAAATATCCCCTCTTCTATTGAGCTTCCTCCATTCCCTTTAAGACTTTTTCTTATATTCTGCATGAGACTTCCAGCAGTCCAAAGAGTAGAACAAAGAAAATTCTGCTTTGATTAGCACTTTTGAAACCATCATAGTAAACATCCAAAATGTTGCTGGGAAATTAGATGAAAAATTGTTGATATCAACAATTTTTTAAAAATCCAATGCTCTGATGGTAAATTGATTCACCAACAAAAAATGCATCAAATTTCTGTAGGAATGCATGCAGCACAACAAAGATTGTCTCATGTGCCTATGTCACATTTCTAAGCACCTCCCAAGCAGAACTGAAGCCATTGACCAACTTCTTACTGTGAAGAGGATTAGGAAAAGGCTTGCTGAAGTCAAGCAACAAAATGCCCAAGCTACCTTTCATACAAGGCAAGATGCCAAATCAGACAATTTAGTCCACACACCCTACTTCAGCTGCCCTAGCTTGGGTGCCTCAGGAGGAGGTGCACACTGCAATGGAGGATCAAACCCAGTGCACACTGCAAATCCCTTCAAAAGCCCCAAAGCAGCATGAGTGACTAATTTTCTGTTTCTATCTTGATGAAACCATCTAAGGCTACAATGCTACATGTCAGTGGATAACAAATTTGATTTAAAGTGATAGTTTCCTAATGGTTATCACAGTTCAAACAGTTATTCTATGATCTTGCTGACTATTGACCAGCAATTGTAAAAATTGTCTTTATTTTCTATTCCTTGCTGGTTTTGTTTTGGAACTTTCAAGCAGATTTGATTATAATTTGTACACTGTTTTGCCTTTGCCCTAAGCTCTCCCAGTCCTAGGAAGTAAAAAATTTCCTTATATCAAATATAAATTGTCCTTTATCAAAAAGAAAGTGAGTAAAACATCTGTGGCTACTATGGAAGACAAAGCCGACTTGAAGAAGCATCTATCCTTGTCTGGATTCTAACAAACCCTATCTCCTACCACTAACCTTCAATCCTTAAGCCTTCAGATACGAAATTTTGAAGGTATCATCCAAAAAGGCCCAGAACAAAGGCTTAAGAACTGTACCAAAAACCCTAGCTCTTCATTCTCATGGGCCTTTCAGCAAATGGTACTTTTCTCATTCCCAATAAGACCTACAGTTTACCCTGGTGCTGTTGATGGAGTTTGATTACTAATGATTATCCTTCCTATTCAATCACTATCTTCTTGTTTTTCAGACATCAAACCTTTCAAAGAGGATAACAAAACAAAGAAGTAAACTTGTACATTTTACCATATCCAACACCTACTATTTCCTCTAGAACCATGTACAGTTTCAAGCAGGAAGTATTAATACCAGATTGCTATCACTTATATGGAAGCAGCGAAATACTCACGAATCTCTTTGTTAACTTTTTGCAAAAATTATAATCAGTGTTCCCCTGGAACACTTTCCTAGGGTTTAGGGATCATTCCCCAGCAAGGGGATGTCTCGAGAGTGGCGGGATAAGGACAAAACGTCCCCCCATCATCACCTGCAATTCACCATCTCTAGCTGGTCCAGGGCCGTCAAGACATCTGTTAACGTTCTTAAAAAATGACACAACAATTTTTATTAAACAAAAATGAAAGAGAAAAAGCGGCAAACCCTAACCCTGAAAGTAAAAGGGGGTCCCAACAAGGCCTCCCAATCTAAAAGAGTTATAAAAACCCTAGGCCATGATCTATTGCAATCACCAAACAAGGAAGGGTGGAAGAGGAAATCAACTGCAGACTATTTAAAAAGATAGTCATTAAACATTAAAAAAATCCAAAAAAACAAAAAAAAGAGTTTGAAATTGGTTGAGAAGCAACAAAATTATGAAAAATAGTATATGCCATGAAGGCCCCTTGACCCCAGTGTGAGCTGCTACCCCAAAACCCCTACTCTGCATTTAAAAAGTTAAAAAATAATGTTTTGAGCTACACTGGATTAAAAAACAGCATTCTTTTGCTTGAAATAACAAAAGCAGCATTTTTCACTCAAAATGCTTAAGATAGGGGTGAAATATATTATGGTTAACTGCCTCTGATGCAAAATATCATACAACAGTACGAATTTGTATAAATTTCAGCTTCTTTTACTTAATTTTTTTACATAAATGAAAAAATGCAACTTCTTTTACTGTTTTTTGTAATTAATTTCATATATTATATTAATAGCCCTTCCCCCACTGTCCCCATAATCTGGAAAAATAATTACCATCTCCAAAACCTGTCCCCACATCCCTGGATTCCAAAACACTCAAAGAAACACTGATTATATCTATGGTCAAAAGCAATCAAATGAATTATAATACAGAGCCTACTCAAACTTACAGTGAAAGCAAGCTGTGCATAGGGAGTCAGATCCCTGTATTTTGCAGTTAATGTACTGTATGCATTCCAGTAATTAGGTTTCTCTGTAGATTCCAACCTGTATCACAAAGAATATAAAGAATATACTGCTACAGATGCTCATATTCAAAGCAATACATATACACAGATATTGAAAGCTTGAGATATAATAAAGAAATGGCAAACTAGAAGTGCCTGTAACATGTTGAACAGAATTATAGAAAAGAAGCAACATTATACTTCACTACTAACTTTGTTCTTGTAGGAAGCCCAAATAGAACACCATCAAGGTACAAAGCACATTCGACATAAAGTTCCGGAGTGTGATTCTCCAAGCCATTTTCACCTTCTGCAAAATTATGATTTTTTTCTGTCAACCCACTAGAACCCACTAACATGCATTATTGGCTGTACAATACACAATATGCCAAAATATTTCATTAGATTATCTTACATTCAGAAATAAGAAATCCAAACATCTGTAGGACAACAAGACTGGATGCCTTGAAAAAAAGCCAAATACAAATAATATAACAAAACAGAAGCTTCAAATAAATTTTTCTTTTCTCTCAATATAAATCGGTACTACCACTATGGGCGATCTCACTGTTCCATGGAACATTTTTGTTAATCAATGGAGTTTAATTTTGTCAGTGGCTGTATTTACTTTATAGATAAGGCCCAAGTGGTGTCATAAACTATTTATATTGGATATTTTAATAATGATTATGTTGATAGGCTGACTCTTGTGTGGATGATCTTCAGTTTTGTTGGACTGAAGATTGTGGAGATGTGTTTAGCTGTGGAGGTATGTTTATCCAACTGCTCACAGATACAAATCAAACGATCACATTTCCTATGACAACTTCATTTGACCCTTGTTGGATCCAAATGAACTTTTGGTATTTCTCATCTAATCCATCATACCTCTGATAGTGTTGTCCTCCAAGGGATAGGCAGAGTTACTTGATTAACCATAGGTAAAATGTAATGTCCCCTAATTGAGAATGCCCTAAATTTGCCCTAAATCTTTAATTTTTATATGAACAGATGGGTTAGAGAATACCTTTCACCCGATTGAAGCCCTGCACACAAATTAGAAACCATTTACCACAATCACACTGATTAGCAGATTATAGCCATTTACCACAATAATACTAATTAGCCGATTATCATAATTAAATATTAGTAAACTCAAGGCCAAATTACTATTCCAATCACAAAGCATTTAATATCCTTGGGAGGGCTCAACCATAGGAGAGCATGGGAGAACGTGACTTGATGGGGTGTCTAGGATCCTCTAAGCCCGAGAGCGGATATACCATCCCCCTTGGCCTCATGTGGCTCATGCCATCCATATGAGGTGGTCTACCTAGTAGGCGTCCCCTTTCCGTTATCCCTTCATCTTGCCAACCATTTCCCTCTCTCTATGGTTTGACCTTTTGTGTTAATTCACTATGATGGAGGGGTGAGATTACAACAGGTGCCCCGAAAATGCCATCTCTCCTAAGCCCAAGGCGACATACCATTGGTACCCCCTTGGCCTCCTTGGGACTACTTGGTCCCCCATTTTGGGACGACTTGCTCCCAACGAACCCATAGGGAACCCAAGGGTACCCAGGCACTCCTTAGGCACTCCCAACCGCTCCCCAGCCCGCTCCCGCCCCCAAACGCTACTGGAGCAGGTTCTCTGGGCTTTTTAGAAGAACCCAATAGCATAGTATAAAATTAAGACACCAAAAAAAATAGTAGAAGTGCAATGTAAGAAGACCCAGAAAAATGGTTCGCTGAAATAGAAAAACATTTCATTTGTCTTCCTCATTTGGTGTAGGTTTTGTTTATACAAAACAAAAAAAATGTTGCGTGATAGAAGTTTTTTAACATTAAGTTTAAGAGGATTCACATCAATATTTTTGAGAATCAAATAACATAGTATCTGGCACGGCTGGAAAATCGAAGTTTTTTGGGCACATGTGGGTACGTTATCCAACGTGTATCTGTGTCGTATCACATCCGTATCCGATATAGATACAAGGATATGCGCACCTAGGGAGGGGTGAGGGTGTATCTGACTACTCTGGTTAAACTTAATATACTGCATTAATATTGTATCAGAAATTGTGATATGACAAATGATGCTCTATCACTCTCCAAGATAAAATGGTTAGAATATGTTAATTTTATCTTGTCTTACTTGCACTTATAAGAAAATGTGCAAAGAAAATAAGTTATTTATTGCATAATGGACTGTCTGACGCGAGAGCTTTTAAACTTTTGGTTTGCTTTATTTTTGATGTTTTTGTTTACTTCAATTTTGGCTTGTGGAGTGAATGGGGGTGAACTTTACAAATTCAGTATTCATCCAGCCTCAATATGCCCATGTAGGAGAAAAAATAGGCAAGAAAATACAGTTATGTTTGCAGTTATCCAAAGCAGATTTCAACGTGGAAATTGGGAGATGGAGAAAAGATAGAGGTTGGCGTAGAAAACAAAGGCAAAACAATTACAAATTTCGGTTACATTTTCAAGAACCAACCACAAAAAGATGGATCGAGGGGCAAATAGAAGGCGGGTTTTTGGTGTAGAAAAGACAGCCACCAAAGTGTGAATAGGAGGGTGGTGCAAAGCAAAACAGATTTTGGGAAAGTTTGGCACAGACAAAAGATGGAGTGTGATTGTAAGTTTGGCACAAGAAAGGGGAGAACCGCTGTGAATGCAATTGTGAAGGGGTCGATGAACCAACCAGTATGCATTGCACAATCTAAAACCTTGTTGTCTTTCTTTTTTTTGTTGTTGCATATTGTTGTTGATCAAATCCCACGTGATGATGGTGATTGCTAAGTAGGCATAAAGATAGGGAATGTAAAGAAGCTGAAGTTGGCATATGAAACTCATTAATTTCCTTTGCATATTAAAAGCTATTAAAAAGCTATTAGTTGTGTATTGACCAGTGTTCCACGGGCGTTGGGGACGGGGGGACGAGGAAACGTGCGGGACGGGTTTCCGGGACGGGGGGACAAAGGGCCTAAGTTTGGGGATGGAGGGGGGACGGCGGCGGGGGGGTGGCGGGGTGGTCGTCCTGATATAGTTATACATATACTTATAGTACTTGAAAAACTAGTTTTGAAAAGATGTATAACAGTATAACAGTATAAGAATTACATTTCAATTTCAAATGAAACTATAGGAAATTACTAACTAGTAAAATTATAACATAGTAAAATTTGAAATACTAAATCTAAATACGATGATTTCTTCAATGCTAATTGCTAAATAAAATTTGGCAAATGAAATTGTCAAATTGGAGATTTCTATTATATCGAAAATATGAATATCTGATGTCATATGAGATATCACAAAGTCTATAAAGATGATTACATGATTCATCATTACAATGAGTAGCAAATGCCAAATAGTAAATACAGATACTAATAGCAATAGCATTACAAAAGACAAAATGCCAAAATGTCAAAACTGAAAACTCAAAATGTAATGAAGGGAGGCCTCTAATCATCTGCAAGTGCAAACTCCTCATCACTAGAACTACTGGACTCCACAAGGTCAAGATCCCTCAAGCTCACACCAACCAGCCCTGCATCTGAAGTGGTAGGATCATCCTCATCAATCTGTGAAGGCTCCTTGGGCTCCACATCCCATCGTGCTGTTGGACTCTCCTTGTACCCAAGTGTCTTGCGGTCTATGAGACGCAAAGCACTGTGTACAGCCACAAGCTTCTCTGCTCTCTTAGAGGTAAGTCTGTTCCTCTTAAGAGAGTGGATGAAGCTATATGTAGACCAGTTCCTCTCAGCAGTTGAAGAACTGGAAACCTGGAATAGCAGACGAATAGCTAGAGTGGTGGTCAAAGATTTTGTACCATGACAATTCCACCACAAAAGTGGGTCCTCTTATGCCATAGATTCTATATCCATCTTTGCCGCATCTGAATAGCCTCTAAGAGTGGCAAATTTGGTCCACTCAGTGCGAATTGTGCCGGCATCTCTAGAATCATACGTCTTCTCTATGCACCTAAAGAAACCCGCCTTCACCTCATCATCCTGAATCAGTGTCACTCTACCCAGTCTAGCCTTGTACCACTTAGGATTAAAGGCAAAGGCAGCCATATGCAAAGGAGTGTTCAACTTGTCCCATCTACACTGAATGATTGGCCAAATGTGCTCATTGTAGAATGCTAGAGAGGGGTCCTTCACTCGCACAGCAACCCTCATCTGGTCAAGCATAGAGTCGATGCACTCATACACCTCTCCAAAGGTTAGGTGCATCCCCATCCCCATATCTAATAACCTGGAATACTGGAGAAATGATGGAGACAATGTATTTCGCATCAGTCCAAAACACCTCACTCATCACTATCTCCTTCACCCTTCTCCCCTGCGTTGTCTTGGCCTTGACCCACCTATTCCAATCATTAGTCATAACCATGAGTTGCAATGCCTCTTGCAACTCAATCATTCTCTCCAAGAGAATGAAATATGATGCATATCGAGTCTCCACCGGTTTCAAGAACTCCTTCTTCGCGAAGGTCTTGAAGAGTGCATGTGAAGTGTGGTGGTTGCAGATAAACATCTGCACATCTCTCGCATCGATGACCACTCCTCTAATCCAATCAATCTTACCCATGTCCTTGAGTGCATTGTTCATGGCATGCACACAACATGGAGTCCACCAAATATGTCTATAGGCTGCCTCAATGAGTTTCCCTGCTGCTCTACACACATGGGCTGCATCTGTGACTACTTGGACCACATTTTGTGACCCAACCTCCTCAATAGCCTCCCTGAGGACCTGAAACTGAAAATCAGCATCTTTGCGATGCCTTGTACAATCAACTGCTCTAAGGAAGTATGGGCCCTCTGCACATGTGACCATGATGTTGATGAGTGGACGATGACTAATATCCGTCCACCCATCCATAAGTATGTTGCACCCAGATGCCACCCAACATGCCTTCATCTTCTCCATCAAAATATTGATCTTGGAATAACACTTATCCAAGATCGAAGTCCTCATTTTCGTCTCACCTGGTCGCACATATGATGTTCCTCCCTTCGCCACCATAGCCATCATCTCCCTATAATAAGGAGACCATGTAACATGAAATGGAATGCCATTGGCAAAGAAGAACTTGCCAATGGATTCATCTATCTCATCTCTCAACTGCACATTAAACATATCAACAATGGGGTTACTCTGCGATGTATGCAACTTGCGTTTCCCTATAGCTGTCCCCCTAGCGGCACTAGTAGTGGAAGTGGATGGAGATCCAAACATCATTCCTCTCGTCTGTGAAGCATGAGGAGAAGTATGTGGCGCATCATGGATGCACTGAAGGGTTGCTCTAGCAGAAAAAGTAGTAGGGGCTGTAATATTTGTGTCATCTGGAACGCCCCAAAGCCTGTTAAACTCAATTCTATAACGTATATTTTTAGTTTCCTTCAGAAACTTACAAGGCTCCACACCTTTTCCTATCCAAAAAAGAAAGTGTGCATTCACTCTAGTGATGCTATCGAATCATTCAACCTGACAAATGTTGCACTTCCACTTCCTTGTTCCCCCACCTGTACGTGATATGCCTTGTATTCTTGAAGCAAATTGTTTGAGAGGAGACTTAGGATCAAAATGACCCCTAGCATACTCTGCCAACAACTCTGAAGGGCAACCTGTACTAGCTGGTGCACTCGCCATGGAACTAGAATGGGCTGCAAGATCAGCCCCATGGTCATCCCCCTCATTCTCAGGTTCAAAATCTAAATCATGTTCACTATGGGAATGGATTTCCATGTCATCCCCACTCATGCTATTGCTCATTGTGAAAGTGACACTGCATTTCACAAAATTAAAATAAAATCAACCTAGTTTAACAAATTGAAATTAAAATATTAAATAATAAAATTTAATGTTGAATCTTGAGGGCAAAATGATGAAGATGAATGAATCATTCATCATTTTGCCCTCAAGATTCAACATCAAATCTGATTTTGAGATGAATAAGAAAAAGAAATTTAAAAAACAAGTTTAAACTTTACTATTACTATTAAATAATTTAAATTTTTTAAATAAAAAACTTGATGTTGAATCTTGAGGGCAAAATGATGAATGATTCAATCATCTTCATCATTTTGCCCTCAAGATTCAACATCAAATCTGATTTTGAGTCTTTGAGATGAATAAGAAAAAAAAAAAAGTTTAAACTCATAAAATAAAACAAAAACAACAAGAAATCTGAAAAAAACTTCAAAAACCCTACCTTGTGCTTGATAAATCTCTCCAAAATGCAGTAGAATCCTCTTCCTCCTCTTCTTCTTGCTCCTTCTCACTCCTATAACACTTGCAATCACTCTTTTAACTCCTTCAATCAGACTTCTTCAAGTTTTTGAACTGTTTTTCTTCCTCTTCAGCTGGCTGCAAAAAAATCAGTCAATAAAAATGTGAGTGAAATGATAAAGGAACATTGTTTTGTGTTGTTTTGGAGGAAGAGGTGGGGCCCACGCCAAATTAGGGTAACCCCAAAACACTTAAAAATTCAATTTTATTTTTATTTTTACTTTTTACGCCTCCATGGACATGGGCTCGACGGGAAACAGCTAGGCGTCTCCCCGTCTCCCGAGAAACGCCTAGGCGTTTCCCCAGGAGACTTGGAGACTTGGAGACTTGGAGACGTCTCTTGGGAGACGTGGAGACGTTTCCCCGTCTCTGGTGGAGCACCAATGGCGGTGGCGGGACGGTGGGAAACGCCAAGTACCCATTTCTCCGTCCCCGAAATGTTTCCGTTTCGGAAACGTGGCCAAAAAGGGGGGAAACGCGTCCCTGTGGAACACTGGTATTGACTCTGTTTTATTTCCTTGGCAAACATCGAGTAGAGTAAATTTTCTTGCTGTTTTAATTTGCAAGTATATAATTTCCTCTTATTTCAAGCATAGAGGTGTATCGATAAGTTAGGTGGTAATAAAACTCAAGTCAGATATCTATGTTCTTGGTTTTGCAATTGTTCTCCATCAAGTTTTGGTATCAAAGCCATAAGCGATTGGGAAGGGTCTTCTCCTTCTCCATGAACCACCTCTTCTCTAGTTAAGCAAAAATGCCGCCAAGAAGAATGCTAAGAGGAGGTGCCAAGAGAGGCATGGAGGAAGGAATTCTTGAAATGTTGCAAAATCTCACAGCAAGAATGGAGGCCATGGAGCAAGCCCAGAGGAGAGGTTTACCTCCGGGTGATATAAGTGACAATGAAGAGGAGCAGCCAACTAGAGAAGAGGTGGTTCATGGAGAAGGAGAAGACCCTGATGGGGTTGAAGCGAGAATAATAAGAGCAATCATGGGGGTTGGAGACAAGCCCAAGATGGAGGTTCCCATCCATTCAGAAAGCCTCAATGGAGAAGAACTCGTTGATTGGATCAATGATCTTGATAAGTATTTTGAATACGAAGAAGTGGCAGAGGACAAACAAGTCAAGTTCGCATGCACGAGACTCAAAGGCCACGCTGCTATGTGGTGGGATTATGTACAGTCTGAAAGAAGAAAGAAGAACAAGAAGAAGATAACTTCTTGGGATCAAATGGTTGCCAAATTGAAGGCCAAATTCCTTCCGGGAGACTACCAAATCAATCTTTTCAAAAGATTGCAGAATCTCAAACAAAAGGATATGTCAATAATGGAATATACAAAAGAGTTCTATAAGTTGGTGATTCGGTTAGGCCATAGTGAAGAGGATATGGAAAAGGTAGCAAGATACCTTAATGGCTTGAAATATAGTTTGTGAGATGAACTAAGTCTAGTGTCCCCTAGAACTCTTGAGGAAGCCTATCAATTTGCCATTAAGGCAAAAGAGAAGCTTATGAGGAAGCAGAATCAGCAAGGATGAGGTAGAGGACGAGGCTATGGAGAAAGAGGACAGCAGCACCATCAAGATGGAGAGGCAAGTAGTTCAAGTGGGCAAGTCAACTCAGAAAGAGGAGGTTATCAAGATAGAGGAGAAAGATCATTTGGAAGCGACAGTTATCAAGGTAGAGGAAGAGGTTTTGCTAGTAAATATTTCAAATGCAATCAATATGTTGGTCATAAGAGTTGGGAGTGTCCAAAATTCTCAAGAGAAGGTCACACAAGGCTAGAAAGGAGCAATCAGATCATGCAAGCAAATCAAGAAAGTGTGGGATCACTTGCTCATCACAATGAGGAACCCAAGACTAAAGAGTTTTTTTTGTTCAAGAGAGTGTTGTTGAAGCCACCAAAGAAGAATCCAGAACCGGAACAAAGAAGAGCTTTATTCAAGACAAAGTGCAAGGCTAGAGGTAAGTGCTGCAAATTGATTATTGACAGTGATAGTACTGATAATCTAGTGGCTTTTGAAATGGTGGATAAGTTAGGTCTTAAGAGAACTAAACATCCTACACCTTATAGAGTTTCTTGGCTACAGAAGGGGCATTAGTTGTCGGTAGATGAACAGGCCTTAGTAGAATTTCAAATAGGAAGCTATAAGGATAGTGTTGTGTGTGATATCATGCCTATGTATGTGTCACGTGCTACTTGATAGACCTTGGCAATTTGACCGAAACGCCATACAGGATGAAAGAAACAATACTTACACTTTTGAGAAGGATGGTCTCAAACATACCTTGTTGCCTTTGCAAGAACCAAAAGAGGATAGTCATAGCAATAGTAGTAAGGTGATGTTAATAAGAGAAAAAGAGTTTACAAATGGAAGGGAGAAAAAGGAAATTGCAGCAGCAACCAAGGAGGTGATCCTTCATTTTCCTAAATGTTGCAAGGATGCAAACAGTGCCGATTTGCAAGTAGGACAGCCAACAACATGTGTTGACACAAATGAATGTGAAGTTGAGGAAGATATTGGTCTTTGGAAGGACATACAGAAGTGAAAGAAATTGGCATTGTTGAGTGAAAGGGAGATATTAGAACAAGAGGACAACAAAACTGCAGTAGACAAGCGAGAAGCAAATGTTGGGGTAGCAGTAGAGATTGGTCTTATGAAGGATACAAAAATACAGGAAAGTTCAAAACAGCAGTGCCAAGATGAATACATGGGCAAGAATCTACATGGACAGAGTGTGGAGACAACAGAACAGAATGTGGAAGATGACCTATCACTTCAAATTGAGGTCATTGAGAAAGAGTGGCTTGAACTGACAGGAAGTGGGAAAACATTGTAGCAGCCAACGGTGAGGTAATATTTCAGTTTTCAAATCCCTTGGATACGGTTGAAGATGATTTTCATGAATATGCAATGATTACAATGGAGAGGTATGCGGAAGCCAAACAACATAGTGCAGCCGAGGAGACAAGAAACATTTTAAACACCATCATTAATTTCTCGAATTTTGTTCATACTAATGCTGGAGCTGATTATTGTTTGAAGGAAATGCATAAAGAATGGGAAAGGTGCAGCAATGAGAGGCTATTTGTAGAGTGGCCGAAAAATGTTGAAGATGATGAGATGGGATGTGAAAACAACAATTTTAACTAGAGGACAATAAATCAAGAGGAGTTAATTCTCCCGATGGTTTGGAATAAGATGAAACCAACAAGTGGAAAGAGAATGAAGGGAGTATTTGGGAAGAGCAGTTTGATGTATGGTGGGCATGGACCCACAAATGACCATGAAGCTATGACATTCATCTCACTATGTAATGGAAGAACTATTTTTACCATATGCTAGAAGAAAAGAAAGAAGTAATGGTTACAAGTTGTCGTTTTAAGCATAGGAGATATGCTGCAATTGCTTACAACTTGAAAGGGTAGTCCTACTACCCAACTCCTTTTGTGAGCTACACTCACAAACAACTCATCCAGAGAGCCTGACATAGGAGCTTTTAAACTTTTGGTTTGCTTTATTTTTTATGTTTTTGTTTACTTCAATTTTGGCTTGTGGATGGGCGACCCACGCATCTGTATAAGAGTTTGAACTTCGCAAATTCAGTATTCATCCAGCCTCAATATGTCCACGTAGGAGGAAAAATAGGCAAGAAAATACAGTTATGTTTGCAGTTATCCAAAGCAGATTTCAACGTGGGAATTGGGAAATGGAGAAAAGATAGAGGTTGGCATAGAAAACAAAGGCAAGACAATTACAAATTTCAGTTACGTTTTCAAGAACCAACCACAAAAAGATGAATCGAAGGGCAAATAGAAGGTGGGTTTTTGGTGCAGAAAAGACAGCCACCAAAGTGTGAATAGGAGGGTGGTGTGAAGGAGAAACAGATTTTGGGAAAGTTTGGCACAGACAAAAGATAGAGTGTGATTGTAAGTTTGGCACAAGAAAGGGGAGAACCACTGTGAATGCAATTGTGAAGGGATCGATGAACCAACTAGTATGCATTCACAATCTAAAACCTTGTTGTCTTTCTTTTTGTTGTTGTTGCGTATTGCTGTTGTTGATCAAATCCCATTTGATGATGGTGATTGCTGAGTAGGCATAAAGATGGGGAATGTAAAGAAGCTGAAGTTGGCATATGAAACTCATTAATTTCCTTTGCATATTAAAAGCTATTAGTTGTGTATTGACTCTGTTTTATTTCCTTGGCAAAAGATCGAGTAGATTAAATTTTCTTGCTGTTTTAATTTGCAAGTATATAATTTCCTCTTATTTCGAGCATAGAGGTGTATTGATTAGTTAGAAGGTGGTAATAAAACTCAAGTCAGATATCCGTGTTCTTGGTTTTGCAATCGTTCTCCATCACTGTCTCATAAGGCATGAGTGGTATTCTTCCTAGCATGGGGTGTCTCATTAAGCTACTGTAGCACATAGTTGGGAATCTTGCTGTTAAATTTGTTGAATTCTGGTATTCGACAACAGCTGAGTAAGAGCATTCCCATAAACCAATTGCTGCTCACATGAGGCATGTCAATTGTATTGGAGTTAGTAATGAAAAATTTGACAGTTATACATGGAATTCCTGATGTGACCAAAACTTTTGTCCATTGCCAGTTAATATAGATATGAGAACCATCATTCTAATACAATTCATGTTGAACATGCTTTGGATCAACTTGAATTTTACAGAACTTTGATTTGGAGTATGGTGATCCAGAATGTCATTTTATTGCTTATGTTGCATAATCAATTCCAAACCATGATGACAAACTCCAAGTACAAGTTTTGTTATCCAGGCTTATGCCCTTGCCTTACACACAGTTAATATACAGTCAAATGATGCATTGAGATCTTTCCATGAACTTCCAAAGAGTGATTTTGATTAATAAAATAGATAAGTCACACTCGTTGCTCTTAAAACAAGAGATGAGAATATGCATGATGCAGGATAAGGAAGTTGTCAATTTTTCTATAGCAAACATTTCTAGAGTTCAGAAATGTTGTGAATTGAGTAGAGTAATCATCCATGTTCCTCGTGGAACTTAATGAAGCAGTGGCACTATTATGAGGTTGAGAGAAAGAGAGTGTTGTGCAACTTTACACGTAACCGTGATAATCTCATTTTAGTAAACCTCTAAATGTAAGCTGCAGTTTTTAGTGAGAGTTTCATGTTCAAATTCTCACTATGTATTGCATGATCATTTACATGAATTAGTAGTCACATGTTGCATTGAGATCTTTCCATGAACTTCCAAAGAGTGATTGTGATTAATAAGATAGATAAGTGACCACCATTGCTCTTAAAACAAGAGATGAGAATATGCATGTTGCAGGATTAGTAAGTTGTCAATTTTTCTATTGCAAACATTTCTAGAGTTGAGAAATATTCTGAATCGAGTAGATTGATAATCCATGTACCTCATAGATCTTAATGAAGCAGTGGCACTATTATGAGGTTGAGAGAAAGAGAGTGTTGTGTACCTTTACACTTAACTGTGATGATCTCGTTTTAATAAACCTGTAAATGTAATTTGCTGCAGTTTTTAGTGAGAGTTAAATGTTCAAATTATAATTATGTATTGCATGACTGTTTACATGATTATGTGGCATGGTGCAAAGTTTCTTTTGTTTTTTCTTTTTGAAAATTACATGCTGTTGACATTCTCATTATGTATTGAATGACATATTACATCCTTCCAAGATTACACCACATCTCCTGGAACAGAAGAAGGGAAATGATGGATTTGATTCAAGATAGCTGAGCAGTAATAAATAAACTAGGGTAGACGTTGGTCAAACCATATGCAGGCACAATCTTTCAAGAAAACTAACCAAAACCCGAACATAGAAAACCAGATACTAGTGACTACACTGAGAGCTATGATGTATAAGCTGCCATAAAGCAACTAATTATTGTCAAATCCTTGAAGACAGGCATTTGGATGGTTTATATCTCTACCATGTCAGCAGAGGTTCTTGTAGCAGATAAAATGACATATAGATTTTGACTGGTTGTCTAGGAAACAACATTGGGGCTTCTTTTAGTATTTATTCTTTTTTTTTTTTAAAGCATTTTGGCTTCTGCAAGGTTATATTCCTTGTATAGATTTTAACAGGGAAACTGTCTAGACATAGCCATCTCTAAGACCTTCAGGTCAGCAACCAATGCAACAGAAGGCAATGGTTCCAAAACAGAAGCAGCAACAAGGTTTCTGTGCGGCATGGACCAAGTCCTGGGATTAGGAATGCTTTCAAGTTTCAACAAGCTATACATGAAGGGGGGATTTATCGTCTTCCGTGTATAAGCTCATAGAAATATGTTGAGCTGGAGGAAAGACACTGACCATGACCTTCTCTCCAGCTTCAATGCAAGATACATCTCTTATCAGACATTACCAAACTCATAAACACTTATCGTCCATACTTATCTAAAAGGGAAGAAATTTCAGAGTGTACCACAACACATATGTCAATCTCACTTTAGACAATACGATTCAACAGCATTGACAAGTGATCAGACTGTATTCAAAGAAGCCCACCATGCAGTTTAAAAATGAGCTGTTAGAGAATTAAAGAATGTAATTATTTAATATCCAGGATTCCAAATGAAGAACCAATTACAAGTCTAAGCTGAATCTACATAAGTGAATTCCTACACTTATGTCATCCGTTGCATTCGTTAGTCTCCAAGAAATGATACTTTAATATCATTCTAATGCAAGCAGATTTGAAAAATACCTGGTGAAGATTTACAAGATAGATTGCCTTCTAGTCTATCCACTCGATATGCAACTCGTGAATTAATGTCACAGGACAAGAAGAACCTAAATTCATCCTCACTCATCGTAGAAAATGCTAGAATTCACCACAAATTTTTTTTGTTCTGCACCAATAGAAAATTATTAGGTCTCCCATACATTAAAGTCAACACATGAATAACCAGGCTCAAATCACTTCTTATTCAAAGAATTAAAACCCTTGAGTCAGAATTGAAATGTTTCCAAACCAGAAAATTATCTATTAAAATTAGCTGAAAAATTAAGAATCTAAAATCATGCATACATGCAGGGTCAAGGAGTTGCCTGTGCCCTTGAAGCCAGCCAGTTTATTTGGGCTTTCACCATTCACAGGCCTGAGTTGAGTCCTGAGATTAGCTACAATCCCCAGTCGGCAACCAATTTGTTTCACCTGTTAGATATCTTCTTCAGCATCCAAGTATCAAACTTGAGAAGCTAATAAGTGTGGGCTAAGGTTTGATCCTTGAACTTCACTGGCTCAAAATTAATCTGATATAGCAGAAACAACCTACAAGAATACCATGAATGAAATGTACAAACTCTGCAATTCAGTTAGGCCCACCCCAAAAACAAAACTACTCAAGTAAAGTGCATGAAAAAAAATTTAAAAGACAAATTTAGGGTCACAAAATGAAAAACCATTGAAACAAATTATTAGCTACTTTAATACAAGGGGAAAAAACAAATTAATCAAACTTGATTCAATGTACCTTTAGACAACTTGCTTGAGAGAAGCCAAAAAGCAACATAAAATATCACTTAGATTAAAAAAAATTGCAATGCTTCTGTAAAACTGTTTAGCTACGTCACTTATCATCAGCTAAACAATTACCATAACATTTAACAAGAAATACTAACATTAGAAATCATGGCTTATTGGTTGAACAGAATGAGCAAGGTAGAAATGCTAGGGGATCCCAATGCAGATTCCCAGGGTTCAAATCCCCCGGGCCCATTATAAAATGTGAAATTGGATAAACTATCACATGCAACTGGCTGTGTCTTCTGTACCTCAACCTATGTAGCGAGCTGCGAGCCTTGGGTGATTTTGACATAAGAAACACTCCTAAGAAATTTTACAAAACTGTAAACGAAAAGAACATTTAACAAAACATTGTAACTGACTGTGGTCCCATGGAGGGGGGCTAACTAAAGTCTCTCAGCAGGTGCTGCCGAGAAAATTTAGGAGCCTTTTCTGGGCAAGTGATCCTATTGATTTCCCATACTTTTACATAGAGAAATTTACAGTGAAAGAAAGAAATTTTAGGAACCGTATGCAAACAGACAGACAGGGAAAAATTCAGCTTCCCTCTTCAACAGTCCCCAGATGTTGTGAGTTAAAATGTGAGACCCCACTATTTCGGAAAAATATTTATTCTATTCCTATATCTTTGTTTTAAAGTTTTTCCAATTCCATGGGACTGACTTCAATAATAAAACAGGAGCCGCACCACATGCTTATTGACGCAACGTTGATGACAATAAACAACTGAACAATTCCCTCCTATATGATTTAATTTCTGTAATTAGAAGGTATCTGATTTTCAATTCCCCAAAAATTGCATAACTTTTTGGTTTCAAAGGTTTTCTAACCACTCTGTGAAGCTAAAGTTAATTCAACACTGTTATGAGCTAAAACAAAAAATAAATACCCTATCATATCACGGCATGTTATACATCCCTTATAATTTATTTTACTCATTTAGAAGCATATGGTTGTTAATTCCATCAAATTGTATACTGTGCAGCAAAAGCTGAACTTCTAAATGTATAATTTTTCTGTTTGAGATAAATTATGGGCAGTTCGTACATACAAAAATGAAATGCAAACCCTAGAATCCGCACACACATACATAATATAATACGCGGCATTGATATACGAAGGAAGAAGTTATACGAATCGGATGACTCCAAGAAAAGTGTGTTTGCATTTATGGACGAAAAGAAGAACAAAAAAGATGGAAAAATTTACAGCAATTACAGCTATGTTATGTTTTGGAAGGGATTTGAATGAAATGTACCGGTCTTTTGATATTTCGTTCAGGCCCCGGGTGCTTCCGTGTCTGTTATTCTGGTTGGTGTCCAATGTTTTTTTCTAATTTATGTGCCGTTGATTAATTTGACTTTATTAGCGTCGGGGGAAAACATGCATGTAAAAAATGAACTGTAGTAGAAATAAAGCAGGTAATAAATAAAATCAATCGGTGATCAAAGCAAAGAAAAAGATGTTTATTTAAATTATCATAATTCGAAAATAGATAAATATTTTCAAATTGTAATATAGGAAATAATAAAGAGCTAGGGTTTTGGTTTGGATTGGTGTGCATAATTATATTCCTGTCAAAAAAATTATTTATTTTATTCAAAATTAAAAAAAATATTTATTTTATTGAAAATTAAATGTTATTGTGGGAGGTTTTTGTATTTATTGAAAGTTTTTAGTTTATCTTGTTTACGGGGAGTTTTTCTATGCAAATGGTTATTAGTTATGATGGTCAAGTATTTGATGCTCAATTGTTGGTTTGAAAGTGTAGGGAAATGGCACTAGAACATCCTTGCAAGTTTATATTGAAATTTGTTCACAAGGTAACTCTCATGCTCTTAATGTTGTTTTGTTTGTTCATGATTTTGATAATGCTTGTAGATGGCTTGAGAATTATAATCTTATTGTATATTTTGATAAAAAAAATTCTAAAAGGATGTTAAAGAGTTGGGTCAACTCCACCTAGATTCCTCATGAGGTCCATGTGGAGGCCATCCAAAACCTTACTAGGGGCCTTTTTTTTATTTTGTTCAAGTTAAGTTCATTAAGGTCAATTTTGAGCATGGCCCCTGGTACATTCACATATCTTTATTAGTTTTTTTCACTTGAACTTGAGACTTTGTTATCTTTAAGGAATGTTATCTTTAATTCCTTATCTTGATCAAGTTATCTTGTCTCCCTTTCCCATTATGACCTTTTCTAGATCATATAGTGACTTCATTAGGACATGTAATTCATGCTGAGCAAAAAGGTGTTTTTCTTCTTTTTTTATACTCATCCTTAAAATAGGATTTGTGTTAAGGTTGGCCTATCTAAAGACATAAGTAGTCTATCGAAATCTAGATACAAGACCAATGCATCACTCAAAGGGTTATGTCTCTTGATTTGCTAGACACTTATTACCAATCCAAATCCATAAATCAGAAGATATGAGAATCTCCTCTAGTTATCCAATGCCCCAAGTCTCAACTTAATTAATATATTGGGGATTCTCCTTAAAAAAATGATGGTTGGACTACAATAAATAATAGAAGGAACAATCGCCATCTTAGAACTAAAGGTGTTTCTCCTTGATGGTTGGTCATTTGGCCTTAAGTTTCAAAACATAACAAGGTGAAAGAGGTTGTTTAATGATGTAAGAGCATTCTAGGTGCAAGGGCAATCTTGCATCAACCAAAAAGATTTCTATTTTTCGTTAAGTTTTGCTTTACTTATGTTGGTTTTCTTGTTGTGGCTTCAAGGATTTTTAGACATAATTTGGGAAACTGTGACCATCACCTTGTAGGGGAGCTTAATGGGTACTTGCAGTTTAAATTTGGTGAAGATTGGGCAAAATTTGATGAAGTTATAGCCTTGCAAGTTTTTGGTCTACATTCATCTTTGCAGGTTTTTGTTCTACAATCAAACTTGTGAGACTTTGGTGTTGAACGGGATAGGTTTCTCCTCTTGCGACTAGTTCAGGTGAACTCATCTACATTTGTGGAAATCTCATATGGCTATTTGACCTTGTGAGAATATCTTATCTTATTGGATTTGCAGCAAATTCTTAGATATCTAACCTTTCAGAAACTTCACATCCAAGTGGAATTTGTGGGTATCATGTGGCCAATTGGATTTGCGAGAAAATATTATTAAACCAAATAAGTGTGTTGATCAAAAGGTTCAATTCAATAAGCAACTTCCACATAGAAGACAACTACGGAGTGCAAGGTTTTTCAAGTGATTCGACTATTTTCAAGAATTTGATAGTGAACTTGTCTACAAAGCTTTCACTTCCTACAAGATTATGGACTTTTCTTGGTTTGTGAGTTTCTCCTAGGCATCTAAAATTTGCAAGTAAAATCAAGTGCATTGAATATTGGCAAGTTTAATCAACTAGTTCAGATGAATGGTTTCATTGATGGTGTCAACATGGTGTAAGCCGACTTCAGTAGGACGATGGCATCACCATGTATGATTGTAAAGTTTTGTTAGCCTATTGAACATGAAGAAAAATCCCTATCTGATTATCCATTTGTGGATTTTCCATTTGCATCTACACTAGTGAACTTTCAAGGCTTGCATCTTCACTTGGGTGATCCCACAATAGTGGTTTACACTTTTTGGCCAAACTTGACATTGAAATGAATATTTTGAACTTTTTCTTCACTTTTGAACACCTATAGCTACTAAACCGTGAGGAATTTGAAGATGACACAAACTAGTAATTTGTGACATTTTTTCTATATATTCTAAATTTTTATTTATTTTTAAATGGAATCAAATTGTATTTCTTTTTCCATCTCATTTGATAACTAGTTTTTAACAGTAAACACCATTTTTAGAGAGTGATGACACATAACATTTTTTCTATGAAGGATAAAATTCTTTTTTTTTTTTGAATTTAGATTTGTAACTACGATATCTAGGGCATGCATTTGGTTTCATAGTGCTTTATTGAATATTGTTTTCTTAATTAAGTTTTGAGTTCAAACCAATTACAATTTAGACATAGGTTTACTTGCATCTCACTTGTGGACTTTCAACCTACTATTGCACTTCGACATTTTTGTAAGGATTTAATTGTTGTAATGGCCAAGATCATACTTGATTCCATTTCCTTGGCCATTGATGGATAAAGGAATTGTTGTCTTCATCTTTAGGGGCATTTTGGGAAGGGTAGAGAGAGAATAAGGCCATGATTGTAACTAGTTAGGGTGATGTAAGTTTGAAATCTCTATAAAAAAATGCTTGTAATTAAATTATAATAAAGAAATAAAGTATGTTTGTTGAATTTGTATGCATATTAGTGTGTTTAGGCTTGTGATGGGGCTACTTGATAAGCCCCCTAGTCACAACCACATCAAATGGTATCAAAGCAAGGTTGTTTGCTTAGAGGTTTGTTGAGGTGCATTGAAGAACATAGATTACTCGTTGGGGTATATTGAGAATGTTTATAGTGTGTTGAGATGAGTTGTGTGAGATATTTTAAGAGATGAGAATGATTTGGATATCCTCCAACAAGTATTGAAGTTGTGTAGAAGGTGTTAGGACATCCTCCATAGTGGAAGTGGGTAGAGGAAGTCAAGAGGTGCATCTTCTAGTGTTTATGTTAGGTAGAGGATAGGTGTGTGTATGAAAGTTTATTGCAGAGAAGAGTGAGGTTGTGGGTTGTACTCCAACAAAGGTTGAAGCTAGGTAGGTGTAGAGTTCCTCCACTAAGAGAGAGTGGGTAGAGGAAACATATTCCAAAAATATGTGTTAGACAAAGGATAGGTAGGAGAGTGATTATTTGTTGCAAGTATGAAAGAGGGCATGTAATTGTTGAAAGTGTGTGTGTAGGTTGTGGAGATTGTAGATTGTGTGAGGTTATGTATGGTGAAATATGGAAAATAGGAGGAGTATGAGTTTAGCCACGGGAAACATTTTATGGATCTCAATCCTTATCAAGAGAGAGAGAATGTACAAGGTTGGAATTGATGAGATGAGGAGTATAGTAAAAGGTTTGAAGGAAACCAAAGCAATAGAGGAGAAGAGGAATCAAAAATAGGATATGGGTTTATGTGCAGAGGAGTAAGAAGAGGTTGCAAGATGTCTTAGTGAAGGGATAGAAGTGTGGATGGCTAAATATGTGTGAGCAGAGGAGGTTGCAATAGAGGTAGAGGATGAGGGAAGAGGATATGTTATAGCAAAGAATGGTGAGGAGAATATTGTAGCAGCAATTGAGGAGAAGAAATAGTATGATGTAGAAGTAGTTGAGTGTCCTTTGGAGGACATTAAAATTTTGAGAAGTGAAAAGTACTAGAGCACAAAGGGGATGATTATGGAGCAAGGAGAACCTTAGGAAAAGAAGATAAAATTTACAACTTAAGGTGATGAGGAAGTTGTTACAACAGAGGATAATGAAGAAGAGGTATATGCAATTAAGGTTGTACAAGTGGGAGAAGAAGAGGAGAGTGAAGGAAATGAACTATAAATAAGAAGAGAGTGAAGAGGAGGTGGCAAGAAAATTTTGGCAGAGGAGGTAGGCTTATGGTGGGTGGAACCCCACGAGAAGGAGAAGAGGATTGAAGAGTGGTGAGATGAGAAGGAGAACTGGAAGAAAAGTGTTTGGAGGAGGAGGTAGTTCAATGGTGGTAATAGGTCCATGAGAGCTTGGGGGAGGACGTTGATACTTGTCCTAGCCAAATATTGTAAGAGGTGAAGGAAGAAGACTTCTGATGAACTTGCTTTAGTGATGGAGTTTTTTTTAGGTTGTTATAACTTGAAAGGGTATTTCTGGTATCCAACTCCATTTTGTGAGCATAAGCTCATAAAATTTTCTTACCCCGAGTGTCTAATGTAGAAGCATTGTTTTGATATTTTTTTGAAATATTTATAAAAAATAGAAATATAGTAGAAAACTTCAAGGGGGTGACCTCCAATAATTAGATAGTAACATATGAATTTAATATTTTATGATATGATCATATGGGAGAGAGTTATCTTCCTTATTTATAGGCTAAACTATGTAGGGAACTAATATTTATGTTAGAGTTAAGCATGCCACAATTGTTTCTCCTTATAAACATATAATATATACTTAGGAATATATAATATTAGGATCATAACTTTCACTTCCCCTTTAGAAAATAATTTCCCTCAATGCATAGCAACTCCAAAATCTTTCGTATGAATCATTCATCATTCCAAGTTACATCTTTAACTAGAAAATTCTTCTACTTGATTAGGAATTTTGAGGTGGATCTATTTTTCAGTCTGATTTTAGAAGTGCCATGAAAATTTTGTACATTTGTATGAATAATTTTTCCATAATATTAGGGTGATCCCACAATACTAGTGAACCACCAAAAACATGGGATTTAGGGAAAGAGGATTCCCCAATGGGCTCATAGGTTTTTTCACCTAGGAGATAGTTAAGAAATGTGCCTCTTTCGCACTAAGTATTCTTGGTGTTCATTCAAGATTAGGGGTTGAATAGGTGTGATGTGTGTGTAGAAGTGTTGCAAAGTATTGAAATGATCTAACTATGAAATGTAAATTAATGTAATGCAAATGTATGAACAACACTATGTCAAATGTCCTAAGAATGACCTAGAGTGCATGCAAACTGAAACAAAACCAAAGGAGGCAAAAGTGGTGCATCTAGAAACTGAAGGTGGATGAAGAGGAGCTCTGGAATCTTCCAAAATCTATTGAAAAGGTTGACTGGGACACTTACGCCAGGTTGGGCGACTTAGTCCTTCTCCTAGGAAAAAATTTCAGAACAGGTTTTTGGAAAATGGGTATCCATAAACATAGAAACCACTTTTCAAGCCTAGTACTAGGACTAATTCACCAATAATGGTGACTTAGTCCACTTGGAGCTTTTAGGAGTCTCGAGGTTGGAATCTGTAGGTACCCACTTGTACTTTTGTTTCTGACAAAGACTTGTGTCTGAATCTTCAAAAAATGACATGCAAGTTGTCTTCAAGCTCCTTTTAGGGATTGTTGACTTGGAATGATGTGAATGGAATGATGACACCTTTAAGCACTTTACACTTTGACTAATCTGCATACAAACCTACAAAGCACACATACAAAGAGGGGAAAAAGGTTAGGGTTAGAGAATAGGGTTTGCCTTAGTCAAACCCCATGTTGGTAATCAAACCCTAAATGATGAAATAGAATGTAAAGGGAAAGATGATTGAATAACATGCAAGTACAACTCACCAAGCCCTTATTGAAGAAGTCTGAAGATATGCAAGAACCAACTCCAATGGATAATGCTTGAAGTTCTTAGTGCTTGAATTCTTGCTTGAGAAGATTGATTGCTTGAGTGCTTGTGAAGATGCAAGAGTTGTTGGGAGAGAGAGAGAGATAAAATGAGGAGAAAAACCCTTATTTATACAAGTGATGCCCTAATTCCCCAAAAATAACACATCATAGGCCGACCTTAGGGCTTTAGAGACAAAATCTCGCTAGAATTTTGATTTAATTTTGATTTTTATGTCAAATGGGACTAAGTCGCCCAAGGTGGCAACTTAGTCTACTTGGACAAGTTCAAGTGGTTGTTGTGAATTTAAAGGTGATTAATGTTGATTAATAGGATTGTCTCTTGAAACACACTTAAGTCGGGCCTATAGGTGCATTAAGGGGCCATTTTGTCAAAAGAAAGGGTTGATTTAGTGATGACAAGTCTAGGAAAGTGTGAGGGTTGGTTACAACACTTTGGGATAAGGCTTGGAAAGGGGTTATTTAGATGAATTATTGTAGAAAAGTCCTAGAATAGTGAGGAAATGTGTTACAACACTTCACAACACCCTTGTAGAACATCATTAGGTTTTTGTTGATTTTCAAGCATTCGAGGCCTAATGTGAATGTGTTGGCCACATTAAAACATTAGATGTAAGCAAAATCAGGCCAAAATCCATGGGAAAAGGCCCAAATGAGTGAAAAGTGTCAAGGCTACACTTTTTTGCGACACAACTAGTTTACAATTTTTGGCCAAATTGGACATTGAAGTAAATTTTTTAAACTAAATCTTCACTTTAGGGAACCTATAGTCGCTAAACCGTGAGGAATTTGAAGATGATGCAAACTAGTGATTTGTGGCATTTTGTCTATAGATTCTAAATATATTTTTTCAAAAAATTTGGAATCGAATGCGGATGGCAGGAAGGTTCTGCAACTCGATGGTTTTGAAGTGGCCTCCCTCGTCATTGTGGAGGAGGCTCGACCCTCCTCCACACTATTGCACGCCTAGTTGGTGGTTTGACACCCCCTTATTTTTTACTCTCTTTCAATCGGTGACTCCTTCTACGGTTGTTTGCCTATGTTTCTACCTGGTTCTCATGGCACTTGCATGTGGCTCTATCCTTTGATAGGGTGTGATAAAGAATGAGTGGGGATAAAAATCCCCCTGATCTAAATCTACACGGGGCTAATGAAGATAAATATGTAAATCCTCGACCAAGATCCTTTAGAGATATTGTTGTGAGTGTGAGGATGTCCTTTTCGCTTGGGGAAAAGTTCATAGTCGAGGGGGCTAGAGATGTCGAGAGCGAAGGAGGAGAGGGAATCAATAAGCACTCCCCGATCTCTCCCAAAATTGATACTCTCATTCCAAACGAAGCTTTAGAATTCACAATTTTGGAAGAAGATAATAAATTAATTAAAACTACAATCTTCTTCGCTACCATGGACATTGCTAGGTTTCTGGAAAAAAAATACCTAGATGAATGGTTGAATAATGTGTGGATCAAAAAATTAGGGTTCCACTTCTATTTCTGTAGAATGGTGCAAAAGGGTTTGTTTGTAATTTTCTTTAATAACCCTAAATTTCAAGGAGTTGTTCGGAAACAATTCTAGCAAGTGGGCCAATCTGTGTTTCATGTTCTAGCATGGACACTGAATGCCTTGAATGATGAGGCTTTGTCTCTTTCTAGCCCGAGATGGATTGTTGTCAAACAAATTCCACCAAAACTTTGGAATTTCATACCACTCATATTGGAGCCATACAAAAAGGTTATCAAAATTGACGACACTAAATCTTCTTTTCCCCACTCTGATGTGAGGGCCCTAGTGTCATTATCCCCAGGTATCGACATACCTAATGAATTGGAAATTTTAAAAAAATGGGTACATTTAACTGTGCCCTCAAAACCCTAGGAGGCTTAAATGCTTGTTATTTATGCCGAAAAGAGGGTCATATAAGAAGAAACTGCCCCTTAATTAGAAAAAAGAATAACAACACCACTAAAATAAGAAAAGATGCTAACCTCTCCTCAGACACCACCGGAGAAGATGACTAAAAAATCAAATTTAGCAAGGGCACCAAGGGCTCAAGTGAATCCAAGCGAAATTTCGAACTTGGCCTCCCCTAATCATGGAAATCTCAAAAACAATATAAATGTGGAATGTAACAAGCCCTCCACTGGTGCCAATTTTGATGCTGACAGGAATGCCAAACAATTGTGATCATTAATTGAAGAGATCCACAAACCCCTGCCAGAGGGTGAAGGTCCTTGCACCAAAAAACTTCATGAGGGAATTAATATGGTCATTGCCTCTTTTGGAGGTGTTCAACCAACCACGGATAAATTGAATGCACAATAATTGTCTCTGCGAAAAATTAGGCAAAACCCAGCACAAAGAGCCATAGAAGGGAAAATGATCCAAAACAATGAAAAGATAGCAAAGGATCTAGAGACCTATAATTATGAAACATGCAAAATTGGGAAGGAAAAAGTCACACTAGTTGAACTCTCAAAAAATGAGAAAACAAAAGGCACTCTTGTTGAAAAAGAAAACTCTTCACAAGTTAGAAGGCTTGTTAATGAATTTGAGGGGCAAATCTCTTGCTCCATCACTCCTCTTGTTGAGATAGGCCAAACAAAAACTAATGACAACAATAATTCCTTGAAAGAGGCCCGGAAAAATCCCTCCCCCTCATTCACTGTCTACTTAGTGAATGGCAATGAGAGGGTAGATGAAATCATGATTGAGGACATACACCCGGAGCAAAGGCTTCTTTCCTATTCTGAAACATAAGATGAAACAACTTCTACTCTCAATCTTGATGATGTGGCTTGACTCCAGATAGATTGAAAACATGCCCTAGTTTTGAATCAGTAGAGGATATAGGAGGGTAATCCACTAAGGGTATCACAGATGGGGAGGAAGCCCCAATGGATATAACAATGAGGAAAACTAGAAGATATAGGAAAAAGAAAGGGTTGGGGATTGAAGGATCCTTAGCTAAGGGTGACCTCCACCTAATGAAAGAAAAAATAAAGAAGAATAGTGGAATTATCCCAGTCCCCACTGCTAAAAGAGCTGAAATAGATTACAAGCTCCCCAAGTGCTTTGATAACCATAAGAGTGACAAAGAGCCCCCACCTAATAACCTTCTGAATCAAAATTAACTGCTACTTTTGGAATGTGAGAGGGCTAGAATCCCTAGATAGGAAACATGTGGTAATAAGGTTCTTAGACCAAAGGAAAGAAAAAGATATAGTAATCCTCCAAGAAGTGAAAGCAGTGGGGTTCATATTGGAAACAACCCTTAAACTAGTATGGAGAGAAGCCTCTCAGTTCATCACCAAATATGAAAGGGGGAAAGGAGGCTCTGTCATCCTACTAGCCAAGAAATGGGGCTAATATGTAATTGACTTTGGGGTATCCCCTTGCAATAAAGTAGTGTGGGTTATCCTTCAAAAAGATGATTCCAAGTTTGGCATATGCTCCATATATGCCCCAAATTATTATAAATACAAAGCTCTCCTATGGAACTGGCTCATTAATTTACAAGAAATCCCTTGGATCTTGGGGGTTGACTTCAACTTTGTTGAGAGAAGTGAAGATAAATGGGGTGGTATGAACCTAAAGTGGAAATGTAATAAAAAATTATTTTGGCAAAGGATGAAAACCAAGCTAAAAATAGAAGACCCAATTGGAGGGAAAAAAAAGGATTGCTTTGGCATTTGGTTCACTTGGTGCAACTCACAAAAAGGGGGTAGAAGGATCTACAATAGGCTGGACAGGTTCTATTTGAATAAGGACTTCTTCTCAATCATGCCTGGGAAGGATGGGTGCAAGGTGGAGGTTATTCCATACACTCTCCGACCACCATCCAATCAAAGTGACACTGCCTTAAATTTGGTCTTGCAAGGATAAAAGGCTCTAATGAAGGTTTCATGCTCAACACCAGTCTCCTGAAAGATGATGACTATAGGCGTGCCATTGAGTCCCTGAGGGTAATCAACAAGTGGATGTACAAAGACTTGAGTGCCATTGAAAGGTGGGACTTGAACGTGAAAGGGTAGAAAACTCTTTTCCAAACCATTGGTAAAAAAAGGGCCCTAGATAGGAGGAGGGAGGAGAACTTACTATAGGGTAAACTTCTTGAGGTGCAAATCTGCCTCCAAAAGGCACCTAATAATGAGTTTATGTCTAACAGACTATGCTTGGCCAAAGATGCATTGAGAAGACTACAACCGGTCAAAGTGAAAGGGCTAAGAGTAAGATCCAAAATGAATTGGCTTCAAAATGGGGATAAAGGGTCCAAAATTTTCTTCAAATGCATCAAGGAGAGACAACTGACAAGCCAAATTGATCAATTATGGGTAGAGGTCTCAACTATAACATCCCAAGAGGATATCAGGTTGCAATTATTTTAGTTTTACAAGGCCCTATTCACCTCAAATAGGGCCAAGGAAGGCAACATTTTGGAAAGGAATCACCTAAAATGTATTATTCCCAAAAAAATCAATGAGGTGGATGTGAAAGCCCTGAGCAAAATAATTTCAAAAGAATAAATCAAACAAGCTATTTTGTCACTCAAAAATGACAAAACCCTTAGAATTGATGGAATCCCTGCAGAATTCTACAAGGTTTTCATTGATTGGATTTGTGATGACTTGCATGTATTATATAAGGAAGCTCTTGAAAAGGGTTCTCTGGGAAGAAATATCAATAAGGGGGTCATCAAGATGCTCCCCAAAGAAGGATATCAAACACTAGTTAAGAACTGGAGGCCTATAACCCTCCTCAATGTCTCGTATAAAACCTTGGCCAAGATACTAGCAAATAGATTGGCAAGCATACTACCCTCTGTTATTAATAACTCCCAAACTAGCTTCATTAAAGGCAAATACATTCTAGAAAACTTGATTACTAGTTGGGAGTTCATGGATTGGGTGAGACAAACTAAACAAGAATCTGCAATGCTTTTGCTAGACTTTGAAAAAGCTTACGATAGAGTTGAATGGGAATATGTGTTGATGAAACTGGAAGCCTTTGGGTTTCCAAAGGCTTTCTGTTACTTGGTGGAAACATTAATCAATGATGTAGTGGCACAGGTAAATGTTAATGGAACCCTTACAAAGGAAATCACCTTAGGGAGATCTATAAGGCATGGATGCCCCGTGGCCCTTGCACTTTTTGTTATAGCCTCACATGCCTTACACTACCTATTAAGGGATAATGGGGCCTCCCCTATGGTAAAAGGCATCACCCTCCCCAACAAAAATGAATTACTCAACACCTACTTTGTTGATGACATAGCTATCTTTGTGCAGTTGGAAGAAAGAAATGTGGTGAGCCTCATGGACAAACTTCAAACTTTTTGTCAAGTGTCAGGAGCCAAGATTGCTCTTATCAAATCTTGTATGCTTGGGTGGCAGAGCACACCCCCTGATTGGCTAAATAAATTCAATATACAATGGGGAGGACCCCAAAAACTTGTTAGATACCTTGGAATCCCCTTTGCCATTGAACCTAACCTAAAGGAAATGTGGAGTTGGGTTAAAGAAAAATTGAATGCAAAATAGATAAATGGCATAAGCAATATTTAACCATAGCTGGTAGATTGCAAATTTGCTAAAGGATTCTCTTGTCCTATTCCATCTATTTTGCCTTAGTCTTTTTCTTTAGCTACTATCAAATCAATGACATTCAAAAGAAAATAAGGAAGTTCATGTGGTCAAATGGAAAATGTAACAAGAAGAGGCACTCTATAAGATGGGAATGGTGCACCATTGTGAAAGTAAGATGAGGTTTAAGACTTAAAGATCTCAGGCTACAATGAATTGCCCTAAACTCCAAATGGATTTTAGGTGCCTTGGAAGGAGATGAACCCTGGAAGGTCCTGATCAGACAAAACATAATGAATTATGTTCCAAAGCAGTGAAAGACATGGAAAATCCTCCCACTTTTTGATATCCTTAGTTGTGGCCACCCTATATCCCCTGCAGGTTCTAATGTTTTTAAAACGATCTGGAAAGCTTGGGAATTAGTCAAGAAAAGCATTACCAACTGCCACTTCATCAAGAATGAAAATAGAATCATTATGGGACATAGGTCCATATGGTGGAACCTAAAACATAAAGATAGAACATTGGATTTAATCCAAGGCTGCTCAGCTAGAGCCTAGGCCCAAAAAGGAATCAAATACTTTAACGAAATCCTCAAGGATGGGTACCTAAAAAGCTAGGATGACTTATCCTCATAATTCAACCTCTCCAAGCAATTGGAGAACATTCACAGTATTGAAAGAGGCTTGGAAATTTATGTAGTTTCTAGTTGAGGACTCAAATGATAGCCAATAATACCTTGGGTATCAATGGAAAGATGGCAGAACACTTTAGAAAATCAATGCTATAACATTTTATTCCTCCCTAGTTGAACAAACAGACATTTTTGAACATGTGAACAAAGTTTGGGGTGTAAACTTCAATAACAAGTAATGGCAAAAAGTCTTTGAAAATAATTGGAAACAACACTTGGAACCCAAAGAAGCCTATTTCAGATGGCTTCTACTGTTGCAGAGGGTCCCCTTTAAAGTTAAGAAAAATGATATTGACCTCTGCAACCTATGCAAGGTCCCAGAATCTATTAATCACATTTTATTTGACTGCATCTTTGCTAGTGAGATCTAGAAAATATTATGTAATGAAATAAATATATAGAAATATGACAATAAACCTTGCCCTATAAAGACACTATTCTAGATTGATAATGAATTGGTTAAGAATTACTCTCTTTTCTAGTTATGCCTATCCACTAAAATACTTTGGACTATTTGGAAAGCTCAGAATGAAGATAAACATGATGGGAAAAGGAGAGTGCTTACTGAGTCTTACAAAAGACTCACCTTTTATACTATTATTATATAGGTATACATGACTGTGCAAATTTCTAAAGACGAGTGTTGGAAGTCCTTGGAATTTAAGACAATGGACATAGACCTTCAAGAGGCCAGATATGATCACGAAGGGCACTCGAGGCTAGAATTTTTTCTAAGGGCACTCCAGGAAATCAAGAAAGAGCTCAAACAAAAAGACAACATTGATGACAAGGCAACATGTAGAAGGGGCAGAAAGAATCAGGCAAGAACAAAAGAATAGTTACTTGTGAACGAAGGTAGCAACCAGTAAATGAGGAAATGGCTTCATGGTGGCCTTCAATGTAGTTTTTCTTTTCTTGTTGTTATAAAGATGGATATCAATGTAAATGTATTCATATCATCCTTGCATTATAGTTTTGTATGTATTGGTTTTTTCTCAAGCAACATTTAGGTGAAGAGCACTATATTTGAACCAATGTGTAGCTAATTATATTCAGCCGATTGTGTAGTAGTATAGGAACAACTGATTATGTATAGTGTTATGTAGCTGATTATATTCAACTGATTATGTAGTTGTACAGGAACAACAAAACCCTCTTTTTGTAAAACTATGCATTCACTATCTTCAATACAAAAAAAAATTGGAATCAAATTGCACTTCTTTTTCCATCTCCTTCGAAAACCAGTTTTTAATAGTAAACACCATTTTTAAAGAGTGGTGTTACTGGCTAACACATAACTTTTTTTCTATGAAGGATAAATTTCTATTTTTTTTGAATTTAGATTCATAACTACGATTTATAGTGCATGGAATTGGTTTCATAGCATTCATTGAATATTTTTTCTTAATTAAGTTTCAAAGTCAAACCAATTACAATTTAGACATGATTTATTGGCTAAAACATAACTTTTTTTGTATGTATTGGAATTCAAAAAAAATTATTTGATCAAGGACATCAATATCTAGTGCACTAATATTTTTCAATTTTTTTTTGATATCTACTATTTTTCCTCATGTGCAGAACAAAGAGCTTGCTTTTCGGTGAAAAACCTACATTCACAAGAAATAAAAAATAAATATAATATTCAAATTAAATTTATTTAAAATTACACTTTTTGGGAAGCTTATAATAAGGACTACATACTTACAAACAAAATAAATTTTAAATAAATTTATTTGATCCCTCAAAAGGTGAATCAAAAGTTGTTTTTATCAGTATTTTGATAGGTGTAAAGGAGACTCTATTATAGGTATGGTTTAAAACTAGTGGGATTCTATCCAAGGGGGTTTAATCTAAGGTGGTCTGATCAAACCCTCTTCAATTGGAATCCTTTAAATGGAACTTTTCAAGGCTTAAATCATTATATATTCTAAAAATATGTGATTTCAACAAAAATCAGGATCTCCCAAAAAGTGTAAACCACTATTGTGGGATCACCCATTAGTGTAAAATAGATGAGAGAGTCCACAAAAATATGCATTCTTAATTATTTTATCCATAACAAGCCAAATTACATCAATATTATTTCTTTGGCATCCCCACAATGAAGTCCAATAATATTTTTGCCTAGTGTTGTATTAGAATGCCTACTATTTGTAAGAGGCCAAGAGTCTTTATTATTTCCATTTTATTTTGTTGACATATCAAACATTCTACCATAAATTTTTGGATATTCACTTTAATATCTTCTTAAAAGAATTTTTTCTTTATAGGATGATAGGTACGAAAAAATCTTCTATAGCATCTTGTTAGACCCAAAAATCCTCTCTTCTTAGGGTCCATCTTAACGAATTTAAGTGACACCAAATGTCTCGAGTATTCTACTTGTTTCACCCTAAAGACACATTTGGATTTTTTTACATATAGATTTTATTTTCTTCTAATTTATTAGCAATAGGAATATGAAACTTTTCTTATGAGTGATTTTTCCTAGCTTCTTGTAATGTGAGCATATTCTTTGTGGATTGTCCTTTTTGTTAAGAATAAGCATAAGGGATAAACAGGGTTTTTTGTTGGGCTGAACAATGATTCATTGTATTAATTTAGTGTCATGATCATGGTATTCAATTGGAGGTACAACCTTGGACTCTTAAAATACTTATTGGTGGTGTTAAATAATCTCTTGAATTTTTGGTTGATCTTGAGTTATCATATATTGTGATTCTATAAAATGTAATTGTGTCCCCATATTATAAAAACCTTTTTTGAGTAATTTCTCCATCCTATGGGTGCTAATAGTTTCACTTGGTAGTGATTTTATTCCCAAAAGTTTATACGTTTTCCCATGTATCATAAAAGACATGGACATGTCTTGAAAATTGAAAGATATTGGTCCTAATTGCTTAAGCCATTGGACACCCAAAACTACATCCACTCCCCTAATAGAGATAGCAAACATTTATGAATCTAGTTGATAATTTCCTATTGAAATTTTTATATGATGACATTTACCACCACAAAGTAAATCTTGTTACATAGCTTTCCCAACTGTACAAGGTTCTAACAAACAAATATCATGTTGAATTTAGTCCTTAAGACTATTGATGTACAATTGTAGCCTTTGGTAAGGTGTCACATCAGGTATTCATATATAGACCTTAATTGTTTTAAATTCCTTAGTTGGGTAAAATAGCTTCCAATGCATGGTTACTCATAGATGGTTGCTAATTCTTTACTAAACTTTTACCAATTGAACATTTGTCCTTGTCTATCACTCATCTTCCATTGGTACCATTGATAAGGTCCTAATTCTAAATATAGTAAAACTATGTCAACCATGGCATCATTTCGTATATTGTGAAATTTAAATTATTTTTATATGAGTCATATCCATGAAATTACATTTCTACCATTAATTTATGAATGTTTATTCTTGGTAGATATAATTGTTGACCTTAAAAATGTTTATTACGGTTGTAACCACCTTGGTGGTTTATTTGGGACTTTATGTCTTATAATAATTCCTTTGTAAACTTATATAAACCCTCATTTAAGGATTTTACAAATGGGTCAAACAATTTATCTTTAATGAAATGTATCGTTGTTTCATGTCCTCGTGGAACTATTTCTTCAATTTTAGGTGGTGGAAAATAACATGGGTCTTTAGTTTTTATATGTGAAGAAATGTCTTCTAATCCTAAAGATGACATGGCTTTAATTATTATTTTTATTTTAATATTTATTAAGTTAGGAAATTATTTGGTGTGAGAGAATTTGATGTTTCAGTATGGACCAAACTTAGACCATTAAATTAAGGAATATTGTATACATCTAAAAATAAATTTTAAAGAAGTAAGCCTATCTAATTTTTGAGAAGCTTTCCAAATTTTCTTTTTGAAATTCCAAAAATTGCAGCGTATAGAGAAAATTAATGAAAGTTTTGATTAAACTTTGACCACTAAATTAAATAACTCATCTTATTTCTAATAGAAAATTACAAAGAACTAACCCTACCTAATTTTTGATAAGCTTTCCAAAAACAATTGAAAATTGTGGCCTATAGACCATATTACTGAAAAAATATAAAATATTAATAAATTTTAGAAAACTTACCTTCAAAGTCTGATTTATTTTTAGAGATTCTCTAATGTGTACCACAAATCCCCAAAAAAAATAGATCCAAATTCACACTAGTTTAGAAGTTATGGTGGAAACAAAAAAATTAGCCCAAATCATAGCTCTGGTACCACTTGTTATGATATTTTTTGGAAATATTTATAAAAGTAAAAATATAGTAAACTGCTTTGAGGGGGTGACCTCCAATAATCAGATAATAACATACAAATTTAGTATTGTATGATATGATCATATGGGAGAGAGTTCTCTTCCTTATTTATAAGGTAAACTATGTAGGGACATAGCCCTTCATCCTAATTAAAGGGTATTAGTGTACACTAATATTTATATTAGGGTTAAGCATGCCACAAGTTATTATCCTTACGAGTATATAATATATACTTAGGAATATATCATATGAGGATCATAACAAGCATCCTAGGTGCAAGGGTAATCTTGCATCAACTAAAAGATTTATATTTTTAATTAAGTTTTGTTTTGTTTCTGTTAGTTTTTTTTATTGTGGCTTTAGGGATCTTCATAGACAATTTGAGAAAATTGCAAACATCACCTTGTAGAAGATCTTAATGGGTACCTACAATTTAAATTTGGTGAAGATTAGGTAAAAATCGATGAAGTTATAGCCCTACAGGTTTTTGGTCTATAACAAGACTTGCAAGACTTTAATGTTGAAATGAACAGGTTTCTCCTCTTGTGACCAGTTCATATGAACTCATTTGAATTTGTAGGAAACTCATGGCTATCTAACCTTGCAGGAATATCACATCTTGATGGATTTTTGGGAACTTCTTTCCTATTTAACCTCTCAGGAACTTCACATCCAAGTGGAGTTTGCAAGTATCCTATGACCAAGTGGATTTGTGAGAAAAAGCTACTGAACTAGACAAGTGTGCTAATCAAAAGGTTCAGTTCAATGAAAAACTTCTACATAGAGGACAACATGTACAAAGTGGGGTTTTTCAAGTGATTCATCCATTTGTGAGAGTATGATAGTGAACCTAACTATAGAACTTTAACTTCTTACTAGTTGCAAAATTTTATTATTTTGCAAGTATCTCTTGACCATTTAAAATTTGTGGATAAATTCAAGTGCATTGTAGGGTGCTGCCACAATAGTGTGTCTCACTTTTGAGACATGATATTTTTGCCTAAAATCACTTTTTTTAGAAAAACTAATGCTTTAAGCCTTGAGAGGTTCCATCTAAACGTTTTTAATTAAAGAGGAATAGATAAGACCCCCTTAGATCAAACCCACTTGGATAAAACCCCTCATACCCACAATGGAGTCTCATTCGCACCTATCAAAATGTTGGAAAAAAATACTTTTTCTCTACCTTTTGAGGGATTAAATAACAGGGTAAAAGTGCAAACCTATTTCACACTTTTAGCCAAATAAATCGTTTCGAGCAAACTATTTTTGGCTGGAAAAGTTTCAGCCGAATAGGTTTCGACCAAAACTATGTGGTGTATACGTGGCACACAAGGTTTCAGCCGAATAGATTTTGGTCGAAACCAAAAAAAAAAAATTTCCCCTTGCAACTTTGAAATTGGCTTATTTTATGTGCACGGTTTCTATAGAAAGGGTTTTGGTCTTTTGGCCGAAACTATCTAGTTGACATCTTAGTTGGCAACCAACTCAACTTTTTTCAGAATTTTCTAAAGCTGTCAACTTTAACTAAGTATTTCTTTAGTTAAAATGATGCTTTAAAAAAAAAAAAAAAAACCCTTTTGTAGAGCTTAAGGTGGTGAATCCAAATATATAATTTTTAAAATATTTTTATTAGTTTTAATATATTTTATTTTTAGAATAATGCAAGTGGGTTGTTAAAATTAAAAAAGAGGCTAATTAGAAATTTAAAAAAAATAGAAAAACATATTAAAAATATTTAAAAAATATATGGGGCACAAGAGGAGAGAGTCTTCTTCAAAAGGGTATACTTTTTTTTTAAAAATAATTTAAAAAATAGACAATAGTTGACGGCCTGTGAAAACTGTCAAATTCGAACAAGTTTGACTTTAGAACATTCCTACGAGAAAAATATACATCAATTTTTTTTTCCAAGCACAAGATATTGAATTTACCTATTTGGAGAAAAAAAATTAGGGAGAAATGAAGTTTTTTTCAATTTATTTCTTGATGGTCTGTGAAGTCACTTTTTTCTTAAATTTTCAGCATTCCAAAATCTGTCCTTAAATTGATAAAAACATAATGAAAACATTTTTTTTTTAAAATATAAAATTACAAGAATAAAATTCATCAAAAGTTCCACATTTCATTAGTTTACATCACTTTGAAATTCAAAACATAAAGACCACTTTTATGTGGTCGAAGTTCAAAAAAAATTTTGCTCTTGGTCGATTCCTTTATAAGGTGTGGCACGGGTTTATGCTTTTACCCAACATCATTTAAAAATTATATTTTGCAAGATTTTAGGCCTTGAAACGAGCTTTCCAACAAGTATAGTTTTGATATGTTTTCATTTATCATGTATTTAATTTTCAATTTTTACTAAACATAGGTTTTTCTTCGAACACCAAGCTCTTCATTCTATAGAGGTGGAAAAATAGTAAACCATTTTTAAAAAATCAAAAAATACCCTTTCCCTAGGTATTGATGTCCTTGTTTCACAAATAAAAAAGGATTTTGATATATATACAAGAAGTTAGGTTGGGCAACACACACGTATGTCCAAATAATAGTTATAGTGACTTTATAAATTAATTAAAAAAATATGTAACAAAAAATTATGAAAAAATATCCTTGCCATAGATATTGATGTTGAGAATCTATATTTCAAAATTTAGAATTTTATCACTTCGGAGGAAGGAAGTGCAAGGGCTCTCCCGATGTTGCTCGAAATGGTGACAACCTTGCAACGACTGTGTTTGGGGATGGAGCTCCTCATGGCGATAAGAAACAAAAATGACAGACTACCCTCTCTTTGTGTCTCCTTGGTGAAAGGTGCGGTGGACGGTCTGTGGTGGTGGGCATGGAATGAAAGAAGTATAACCTTCGTTTTGGGGCTTCTCAGGACTCGACGAAGACTGTTCCTGCTCACACCTCTTAGCCTTTGGTAGCGAATGTGGAAGGGGCTGCCTTTGGTGCCATGCCTAAAGTCGTTGATGGGTGTCGGAACAAGGCGAACCCTTATCATGAATGCTCAAAGTTTTACTAGAATTTTTTTTTTGCAAGTTAACCCTAAGTCTCTAGATGCTAATGAGGTTAGGGTTGCTTCTGGCGATGTGCCTTTTTTTTCTATTGATGGGTGCTGAAACAGGGTGAACCCTTATCATGAGTGCTTTGAGTTTTGTCGAACATTTGCTTCTCTAGGGAATCCTAACCTGTCCAGCTCTTTGGTTCCCTCTATTCCCTCTTTGTTGCTTAACCAGGATAATGATCCTCATTCTGGCGATGATTGTTTCTCCCTAGGAGATTCGGTTGTCTCCTTTTCTGAGGTGCTAGTGGATTTTAGCATTTTTGATGGTTGTATTGATGCTATTACGAAGGATTTGGGTGTTCGATCGGTTGTTTTGAGATGTCTGCACAAGTGTCCTTCAGTTTCCTCTATTATAGACTGGATCAAGGAAATCTAGAATAATTTGTCTCTCCCTTTGTTGAATCTCTGGATTTTGGCTTTATGTTTGGTAACCTTTTGTTCTGTGGAGGATGGTAATTTTGTATTGCAGAAAGGGCCTTGGTTTTTGGGGCACTTTGGCCTCTTTATTTCATCTTGGTCGCCTTTCTTTGACCCAACTTCTGTGAAGATTACTCTTATTCCTGTTTGGATCAGGCTTTACAACCTGCCTCTGGTTCTTTGAAATTTCGATTTTCTTAGCAATATGATCAATCAAGTGGGGTCCTTTATCAAGCTTGATTTGAACGGGGTGGCTTCAGATTTTGGAACAGCAGGCGGGTTGCTTCTTCTCTTCCTATTGTCCTTGCTTATGAGAGCCCTTTTGATCCTCTCTCTGGGTCGGAGGATGACGACTCTGAATTTGATGGCACTTTCCCTTTCATGGAGGACTTGGATGGACAATTTTAGGACTTTTATGATGATTTCTCTCTGGATCCCCCAAGAAGAAACTCGGGATTTCTCAGGTTCATGTGGAAAATCTAAACCTGACTATGGTTTAGAGTGGAAGGTTGGGAGGAAGTCTGTAGTGGAGAAGCTTCACACTGAAGGTTTAGAAGCGGTGAAAGCTGGTTCGCAACGGACTTTGGAGGCGCTTCTCTTTCAAAAATAGTGTAGGGCTAACTTTTTCGTTGTGCTATGCTTTTCCTTTTCCTTTTTTGGTATCATTGTTTGAATTCTGGAAATTTGTTTTAGTCTTATCTCTTCTATAGGTCTTTCTTATTCTCCCCATACTTCTCTTTTCTAGAGACTCTTGTTGCTTTCTACTCCTTCTCCAAGCCTTGAAATTTCTATGTAATTTTATTATCTTTTAATAAATGTAGTGGCCCCTATCCCCACAACTTGTATAAAAAGAAAGAATTTTATCCTTTATAGAAAAAAAGTTTTGTTGGATGACACAAACGTTACTTTCTAAAAATGTTGATTACTATTTAAAACTAGTTATTAAAGGAGATGTTGAAAGATTCATGAATTTTTAAAGATTTTTTTTTTTTAAAATATATATTTAAAATCTATACACAAATTGCCACAAATCACTAGCTCGCATCATCTTCAAATTCTTAACAATTTAGATGCTATAGGTCTCAGAAGATGAAGAATCAGTAAAAAATATTGATGTAAATGTCCATCTTGGGCAAAAAGTGAGACACGGTATTGTGATTTCACTTTGTACATTGACAAGTTTAATCAACCAATTCACATGAATGGTCCCATTGATGACATCAACATGGCATAATTTAACTTCAATAGGATGATGGAATCACCATGTACAATTATGAAGATTTGTTGTCCTACTAAACATGAAGTGAAATTTCCTATTTTACATAGTTGATTATGAATTTTTCATTAACATTTGTACCTATGGACTTTTGGCTTGTATCTGCACTTGTGTATTGTTGACTTGCTACTACACTTTGATGTTTTTACAAGGATTCAATTGTTGTAACATCTAAGATTGACCTTGATTCAATTTCCTTGTCCATTGATGGATAAAATTAATTTTTGTCTTCATTTTTAGGAGCCTTTTGGGAAGGGTAGAGATAATAATGCCATGTTTGTAACTTGTTAGGGTGATGTAGGTTTGAAATCTCTATAAAAAAAAAAATTGTAATGAAATTATAATAAAGAAATAAAGTGTGTTTTTTATTTTATATTCATGGAGATGTGTTTAGGATGCATGATTGGGCTACCTGATAAGGCCTCCCTAGTTACAATTGCATCATTTAACAACCCATCTCCCATCTAGGATTCATCATAAGTAACAAATAAACCTTAACTTAATAAAAAAATTCTCCTTAATAGCATTCCCTCTACCTAGACAAATACTTTTCACATCCTCATCTAGCCTCTCACCACTCACTTAGTCTAGCTCATGACTTTGAGGAAGGTGATTTTGTGCCAATTAAGAAGAAGTTGCTTGTTATAGTTGAATTGCCACAATTTATGTCACTCATAAAAGAGGATTTCTTGAAGAATAACTATGGAGCTCTTGACTAACTTGGTAGTGATAACATGCTTCTTGATTCCCAACTTCCATGAATTTTATGTCATGGATTATTTGGGGTCTAATTTCAAACCCAAAAGGAAATACATCGTTGAAGATTTTTGACAAAGATTTCCCAACCTCGATGTTTTTTATTTACAGAAGTTAAAAATTATAGGTTTTTTGGATTTTGTTACTTGTCATGTCATATGACCAAAAAATATTTTTTTCATAGTGATCATGAGCGAAGTCATGGAAGAATTACCTCTTTCATTTCTCTAAGGCAACAATACCATAATGGATCATAGATGTGACCCCACTAGTCATGATTTGTGGATCCCTCTTTAATATTAATAAGCACTCCATTGGGGTTGTTAATATTTATGCTTTTAATGATATTATTGAAAGATCACATCTCTAGTATAGATTTTGGAACCCCTTTCCATTTCTTCTTGGATCGTGTAATTATAATTCAATATGCTTGAGCTAGCTTATGATGAATGTGACAAACTATATATGAGGTGGATAACTAGCTAAAGAGAAGCTTGATATTACATGTGTAATAAATTAGATCTTTTCAATATAAATGTTATTTATTATTATTCATATTGTTCATGCTATATGTAGACAAATTTGTACTTAGGTATGAAAATAATTCTCAAACATCTTAACAAGGCCATGCCAAGATAACCTATTTTTCCTTTGACAACTAGTTCCAGTTATCTATGGAGCCTTTGGTAGATGTTTTCCTTTTAGATTATTTTCTATTTTGGTTTTGTATTGAGTACCAAATAGTGGTGCCCAAGGCATCTAGAATGAAATTTTATATCAACACATATTTGTTGAGTCAAAACTCTGCTCTAACCCACATTATATGCATTTGGAACATCCTCTTCATGGGATTGGTTGGATTCAATGGTGGAAAGTTAAAATCAAATTTGTTAAGATAGGTGACATTAA
>VCHN02000014.1:80850566-80885237 GCA_007115665.2 Sequoiadendron giganteum | reverse complement strand
TTGATGACTTGTGGTATTGCATATTTTTCTTTCATTGTTGCAATTTTCAATCACTTAACCATTTTATGGTAATCTTGTAAACATAATTTCATATCTGCAACCACACATTTAAGTTCATATTGCTACAAGTTATACCTTGATTTCTAACAAAATGTTCTACTCATTTTTTGTGCAAATATAGGTGTTAACTAGTGTTGTTTTATTGTTGTTCATACAAGGCAACCACCTTAGAACTTTTCCATGTTACAACTAATGTGGAGGGGCTTCTATTCTCTCCTCCTATGCAATTGCATGTTACCAAACTTCCCTAATAGAGGAAAATTACTAATAATCATACATCTCAGTGAGCTCAATATAAGGAACAACTTTGTTGGTTCAATATTTGGGATAAATTTTTCAAAACAAAAATAAATCTCTTCAAATATATCACTTTCCTTAGAAAATCAAGTTTATAAAAACATCCAATAGGTATTCACTAAGAATTCTAATATCTAGGCCTTTTATATAAATAATAGTAAAGTTTTAGGCTTAATAGCTTTTTTTAGAAAATAATTAAACCATGCAACAATGTGTGAGTGTGGTTGCTTATAGGCTCTTTGTTGTGTAGTAGGCCTTGTGTAACCAAAAAAACCACCTTGGTGAATCTCACAGAAGTATTTTTTTATGGCTAATGATAAGTCTTCTAGTGTTGACGACTTTCCTTATGAATTTTTATAAAGTTTTAAATGACATAATTAACCTTGTCTTTCTTTAAATATAGATAGGATTTTTTGGTACAGGTTCATTGGAACATTAGTGTTAATTATTGAAGTCCCATAGCACCCTAAGGATCAACTACAATCAAAACACCCTATCACATAAGAGAAGTAATTAATTTTTATGAAGCCTAAGATTTTTTAGATGCAAAAAAATGTTATAATTTATAATAATAAATCCTTGATATAAGGATAAAGATGAAACCCTAGTTGAAATACTAGGATATAATGAGAACATGATGTGTCACAGTCCTATGAATTGAGACAAAAAAACATATTATATAAGTTAGCTTAAGTATTCTAGTGTGAATAGGACCTAGTAATAATTAATGAGTGATTACCTTTTTTCACAACAACATCCCCATTGAGTGCAATTTAAGGAGTATGATAAAATGAAAGGATTAATCAATGAATGCATGGATGGGTCCTAGCTACAAGGCCTAATGAGGTACCCATGTACAAATAAATAAATCTCTCACAACCAAAGAAAATGATAAAACCTCATGAAGAAACTTCATCTTTAAAAGAGAGAAAATAAAAACTAACTTGTACATATGACATAAGAAATGAGCACTCAACAAAACCCCCCAAGTACTACTTATATCACAAATGTACAATATATATCCCCCTATATATCCACTACTTATGTGCCAACAATGAAGTAGCTTATGTGCCAATGATGAGTGTTTGAAGATAAAAAATAATCCACTACTTAAAAATAGAATTTCTCCCTTAGAAAGTGTAGACACCTAAATTTGACCCTTTACATAAGGTCAAATTTATCCCTTTCCTTCATTCCCTTCATCAACGATAATTAAATTATTTATTTAATTAATGTTCCCTTTTTCCTAACATTCTTAAGGTATTTAATTTAATCAATTAAATACTTTCTACATAAGCCCACTTCATCTCTAAATTAAATAAATGCAATCAATTTATTTAATCTAGTCAATTATCCTTTTCATTTTTTATTTATTTTTTCTCTCCTTGTCACATCCCCCATAACCTTTTCACTAAACTGGATTAATTTAATGAATCCTCCATTAAGGTGTCTATGTCGTTAATTAGTATTAATGTCACATCCTTCATAACTTGCCACTTGCTTCTAATCATCATTAATTAATCTAATCATCTGTTTGCACAATCCTAATCCTAATCACTTACCCCATTTGACATGTCCTTAAGTCAACCTTCTTGGTACTTACCTTTTTTGGGTTGACCTCTTCCTCATGTGAATTAAAAATTTACACTTATTCCCCCCATGCATTTGTCTTCCCCATGACATCTCATATGTCACATCATACCCAAAGGACAAAGACCTCTTTTAGAGGAATCTTGTTTTATCCTTTGGTCTTTCCCAAAAAGTGAATTAAAAATACACTTTTATTTCTTCAAGGCCTTCCTCATTCCCCATGTTGACAAGGGATGACTTTCTAAAAGTCATCACTTGTCACTTTCAGCCCCATATGGGGCCAAGGAATAAATTTTTAAAGAAATTCTCTCTCATCCCAAGGTACTTGCAAGTACCTTGGGACCACATAGCCTCTTCCATGTCATTTGTACCCTTGCCATCTCACCTTGTCCTTTAGACACCTCACCCACCACATGTCCTAATGTGAGGGCTTGTGAGTCCTCAACTCACCACAACCCTCCATCTTGGCCATGGTGGTTCAATCTTCACCGTTGAATCCTCTAGAGAATTCAACTTCTCCTATAAATAACCCCCTCTTCTCATTAATTGAGTTAGTCATTGCATCCTTAGCCAACTTATGATCTTAAGCCATTCAAGTCATTTCAAGTCATTTTTTGCAACCTTTTAGCATTTGCACTTGCATCCTAGATTCCATTATTGCATTCATCTACCTCCATTAATCCTTTAACCACCATTATGGAAAGCATATCATCTAAGGAACACACATCAACGTGATATCAAAGGCCAACCAAATGATTGATTCAAGACAAGGTATAATCATTTTGTTTATCTTCATCTTGCTTTGTTTTGAATCCAACTAGGCTAATCATTTGAGGTGTTAGGTATTTTGTGCTTCTTTTGCATTCTAGTTTATTTTGCACTTTAGATTAGCAAACTTTTTCCCCTTCACATTTCTTGCACGTCCGGTGGGACCCATGTCATGGGTCTTTTTGTACTAACAGTTGCTATTTTTTAAAGATTTTTGTAAATTTCGACATAGAGGGGCAGCTTTGTCCACTGTTTGGGCGGCCTTGACCTAGCAGCAGATTTTTCTACTATTGTTTTTCAGTTTTTCTAACTGTTTTTCCTTACACGTTCTTTGTTTGGGCGACCCCGACCTAGCAACAGATTTTTCTACTGCTGTTTTCTAGTTTTTCTGACTATTTTTCCTTGTAGGTTCTTTGTTTGGGTGGCCCTGACCTAGAGGGGCGGCCTTGACTTAGCAGTAGATTTTTCTATTGTTGTTTTCTAGTTTTTCTAACTGTTTTTCCTTGCAGGTTCTTTGTTTGGGCAGCCCTGACCTAGCAGCAGATTTTTTTGTTGTTGTTTTCTAATTTTTCTAATTATTTTTTCTTTCAGGTTCTCTATTTGGGCGGCCCTGACCTAGCAGCAAATTTTTTTGCTACTTTTTTCCAGTTTTTCTGACTGTTTTTCCTTGCAGGTTCTCTGTTTGGGTGGCCCTAACCTAGCAGCAGATTTTTTTGTTGTTGTGTTCTAGTTTTTCTAATTGTTTTTCCTTGTAGGTCCTTTGTTTGGGTGGCCTTGACCTCGAGGGGTGCCCCTGACCTAGCAACATATTTTTCTGTTGCTGTTTTCTAGTTTTTCTTACTGTTTTTCTTTGCAGGTTCTCTATTTGGGTGGCCTTGACCTAGCAACATAGTTTTTTGCTGCTGTTCTTGTCATTTTCTGACTTTGTTTTCTACAGGAGTCATGTTTGGGTGGCCCTGACTTGGAGGGGTGGCCCTGACTTAGGAACAAACCTTTTTGCTGCAGTTTCATATAATTTTTTGATGATTATTTCTTGCAAGTTTAGAAGGTTTGGTTGTCAAAGACAGAAAATAAACTATTGACACATGTTTTGCAGGTGGAAAATGGTGTCCAATTAGTGTTGTCTTTCCATTTTTCTTAAAATAAGAATATAGGACTAATTAAAGGGTTAATGAATTTGCTTGTCATGTTTGAAGTGGGCTATTGACGTATCCAATCCCCTTGCACCATTTGGCGATCCTGGGTGAAGAGAAATCGTAGCTCATTTAGTCCATTTTTGTATCCCTTTTTCATTTTATAAGTGGGACTTGATTGGGGATTTCATCACCCCAAGGGACGATTCCAACTATGTGTTATCGACGAGGTATATAAAGGGGGGAGGCGAAAGCTGTACATCAATCTAGTCACGTCATGTCTGATAGAGCGTCAAAACTAGGTTGATACCTAGATAGACGTGAAGGGTTGGTCTAAGCTCCGAGTCTCTCATTGGCTGCTCCCAACTCACGCTTGTAGACGGATTGGTGTTCACAGTTGTGCCCCACGTACCGTGCGTATATCGGGGACACCACTATAAAATTTGTTAAGCCTAGATAAAGGACCGTGTTGGCCATACCTTAACACTAAAATTAGGCTTGTGTTGCTTGAAGTGTCTTCTTGTGAGAAACCATTACTTGTCACACAATTTTTTGGTCTTTTTACTTGCTGTTTCCATGATTTGCCATCACTATTTTTTATTAAGTTAGGTTCAAACCACTCTACAGAGGTGTCCTTGTCCTCTAGGGGTGGCCTTGACTTTTGTTTGGGTAGCCTTGACCTATGGGGGCAACCCTAACCCCTGTTTCTTAGTTGTTTGGTTCGTTCAAGTCAAAATTAGCTAAGTTTTTTCCTGTTTGGGAAGCCCTGACCTATCTTTGGGTGGCCCTAACCTTTGTTTAGGCAGCCTTGACCTAGAGGGATGACCCTAATGTCTAATTGGGTGGTCTTAACCTAGAGGGGCGACCCTGACTTTCAAAACAACCATTTTTTTTTTGTTCTGAGAAGCTATTCACCCATTTCGGTAACCTTTTTCCCCATTCTAAGTGTTGTTCCCTTGTTTGAGGCACCAAACCATCCATCTCAATCATTCTCCCATCCCTTCTGAGTATCCATTTGCCCGTTCTGAGAATCGTTACCTAGTTGTTTAGCCTGTTCAAGTTAAAATTCGGTCAAGTCTTTTCTATTTGGGTGGCCCTGACCTCTGTTTGGATGGTCCTGACCTCAAGGGGTGGCCTTGACCTAAAGGGGCCGCCCTGACCTCTAAAACAACCATTTTTAACCTTTGTTCATCGACCGTTATCCTATCTCGGGAACCTTTTTCTTTGTTCCAAGTGTTGTTCTCTCCTCCAGGGTACCCGTTTACCATAAACCAATTTTTGGTTTGCCCATTTCGATCATCCATTTACCCATTTCATTCATCGTTCCTCCTTTCCGACCAGTTGTGCACTCATTCTGGTAAAGTTGTTTGCTCGTTCCAAAAAAAACTATTTTCCCATTTCACGTATCATTCCACAACCTCTTACACCCATCCACCTACTCCGAGTGGTCTTTCACCCATTCCGCTAATCCAATTTCTTGTTTTGAAAGTCCATTATCCATTTTTCACTCTACATTGAAATTGAAACTTGTTTGGACAACCTTGATCTATTTGGGCGGCCCTGGCCTGGAGGGGCGGCCTTGACCAAAATTTTGGGTGGCCTTAACCTAAAACTTCATCCATCTCCTAGTCTGATTCAAAAATCCAACCTCCTGTATGCCCGTTAACTATCTCATTATTTGTGCATCACGTTCACCCATATCACAACCTTTTGCATCTGCATCATTCTCCAGATCATATAGGTTGCATCCATAATCATCCTTAGGTTATACACCCATCATCACTTTATCCTTTGAACTTTTTTTGGAGTCATCATCCAAATTGACCTAGGTGCTTGAACTTGATTGTCATCTTTGAATATCTGCATAGGTTAGCTATCCCTCCTAAGTCGGTCATTATTGTCGGCCCTATTAATCCCCTTTCATCTCAAGGCGGATTCGGTGCCATGATCATCGGTTCATCCTTAATCCGATCAATCAACACTTTGCGTCACCTAAGGTGATCTCTGAAACTAGTTTAGAAACCCTTTCAAATCATCCAAACCATTTGATTAATTGATACATCATTAGTTGATCCATCGTATATCTTATCAATCAAGTCAACATCCAATCTAAGCCAAAAATCTTTCTTCAATCCAAACCAATCAATCCAAATCATCACTTAGATCATCATTTAGAAACTTATTTGCATCTTAAACAACTTAGTTGTTTGTACGTTCAGACCCGCACACAAGCAAAAAGGCAAATGGTTGATCAACAAGCCCAAGGTACCTAGCCAAATGTCCAACATGATCCTAATCACATCCCAAATACTCTGCAAGATCCCCATAACATTCTGACCAATCCACAAGATCCTCAGAACGATGCCTCATCCCAATTGAATATCAACATCCAGAATACCACACCACTCGGTAATGAGAATATGGATAACCAACCTGAGGTTACTATTGATGAATATCTCAATAACCCTGCTAATTTACAGATGATAGATCATCTCCTAAATGAACGTGGAGATAAAATCCTTGCCACCTTACTCATGAAGGGGGTCAAACCACCATCTGATTTTGATACATCACAATATTATCTTCCCACATCTGTCGATCCACAAACCTCACAAAATTTTCTAGGGAGTTCCTACGTTCCTCAAGGTGCACCCACTAAAAACATGTATCATCCTGAATTTGGAAATTCCATCATCGATCAAGTCCAAGATTATCCTCATCTTCTATCCATGACATTTACTATGCCACCACCTGATCCTAATGACCCCTCTGCCCATGGCATGCCATCATACATCCCATCTGCTCCACCACTTCCACCCCCGTATCCCAATTTTGGGAGCACACCTATTCTTACCAATTTTCTGCCTCTTATGTTCCAACAGCCTCTAGTTAATCCATACCAATCCACCACATTGCCAACACCACTACAACATACTGCTACTGTTGTTGCTTCATCTTGACCTCCACAACAACCTCCACAACATTCGATCCCCCAAAGAACATACTACCATTCCCCCTCAACCACCACACCAAGTGGTGCAAACTAATCTACAATCACAACAATCGCCACATGGTGTTTCCATCGCAATACTGCAACAACAATATATTATACCCAACCCATCTAACCAACAACAACCACAACAACGACCTCCACAACAACACACACATATCCCTACACAAACACAAAATAACTCGCTCACAAAATACCTATATCATCCATCCAACACATATACTGCTCCATCCCACCTCAATTTGAATCCTCATCAGAATGTCCAAAACCAAACATGAACCCAAGCCCCACCTTACACCAATCCTTTGCAGCCCCAGAATCATCCCCACCAACAACCATCAAATCCATGCCCATATTCCACGCAACAACGCACCATTGCATAACAATACCAATCGTATCCGCCCTACTTTTAGCAACAACCAACTTATCTGTCGGGTGCACCTTACATTTCTTATTACCAACAACCCTCATCACATCAACAAGGGGGTCCTACCTCCCTGTATTATCACAATTCTACTCAACAATAGGGCCCATCCCCCACTCTTTACTATCAACAACAACCACCTTACCAACAAGTGACTCCCGCTCATCATAATCTGTCGTCATCCACTTATAATCAACAAACGTATGATTTGATTGTAGCCAGACCATCCTCCTCATATCCACAACACTATCCATATAACCAATCCACTCTGACTCCCACAACTCTTGTTAATAAAGACTTGGAAGAAGTAAAAACAGCATTAAAGGATCTACAAGCTGGAATGGGTAAACAAACATTCAAGTTTGAGGACATATGTCCTTATTCTTTTGATCCCTCTATCTCCTCGGTTCCTTTTCCCAAGCATTTTGAGGTACCAAAATTTGATAACTACAAGGGAACCAGGGACCCTAGAGCCCACCTTCAATAATTTTATGCCCATTGCCAAGAGGTCATGCATAACAACAATTATCTTATTCGACTTTTCCCTAAAAGTCTACAAGGAGTTGCCCTTAACTGGTTTATGGTCCTTGAAAAAGGATCTATCAAAACCTTTGCACAATTATCCAAAAAATTCGTCTCCCACTTCTCTTTTAATCTAGAGAAGGATATTGACACACTTGATCTCCTAAAAGAAAAACAACGTGATGGAGAGACCTTTGCAAGCTACTTGCAAAGATGACATGCCTTGGCCAGTAGGATGAAATTCCCACCGTCGGGAAAAGAGATGGTCATGTTATTTATCAAAAATTCCCACCCAGACATGGCTCATAACTTCCAACTCCATTGTATTACCACCTTTGCGGCACTTGTGGAGAAGGGTCTCATCTTGGAACGAGCCCTTGTTGCAAAAGGGCAAGTCAAAAAAATTTATGATAAAGAGAAGTCCTTTGGGGATAAACCACATTATTGGAATAGAAATAAAAATATTGTCAATGATGGTGTCACTAACACCAAACATGTTCAGGTGGCCACCACCACACAAAAATACCCTCCTCAGCAACAACCGTCAGTCCAGAACACCATATTCATCCCCCAAGGGGCACCACGACAAGAATCCAACCAAAAGAACCAAGGGGGAATAAGCGACAGTTCACTCCGTTAGAAGAACCCCTTAGCATGGTGTTTAACAAGATTATTCAAGATAATTATCCCATCACGTATCCTATCACCAAACCTCTTGATACGTCTAAACCCAAACCTGCTTGGTTTAAAGACAACGAATAATGTGAATTTCACAAGATTAAGGGACACACCTTAGATAAATTTCAAGGCCTAAAAACATACATTCAAGGCCTCATCGATCAAGGTGAAATCCATGTAGATGCTAACACCTCATCTTCATCCAATGCTCAACTCCAGATATATCAAAATGCTTTTCCTAACCACAATTAGCGTCCTAGTACTTCCAACTCTAATCTTGGACCTAACAATAATAACAATCAAAATAACAACACCAATATCATCAACTATAAGAATGTGCCATACAATTACCAAGGTGTGGTCTCATATGTAGAACAAGTGGAGCCATGTGTATCCATGATATATGTCAAAGGAAAAGATCTGCAATGTGTTGTTACCACTCGGTGAACCCGCATCACAATCCCAACAGCTCTTGCATCTACCCAACTGCCATCTGTCAGTTCACAATATAACATCCTCGACCACCTAGGCAAGACTGCAGCCCAAATATCCATCCTAGATCTGCTTAAGTCATCTCCTATGCATCAAGACATCTTGACTAAGGCTTTGCAAAGCACACAAGTCCCCAGTGATATTGACCCCACCCAATTCCAAGCATTGGTGGGAAATCTCTCATCAACCTATCAATTAGCCTTTAGCCAAAAAGACATGTTGCACCTTGACTCAAGCCATAACCACCCCCTCCATCTCGAGGTTGGTGTAAATTGTCAAAAAGTAAAAAGGGTATTGGTAGATAATGGTTCGGCCCTAAATCTTTGTACATTAAAATTCATACAATAGGTTGGATACACCCATGCTGACTTAAGCAGTCAAGTTATCATCGTCAAGGTATATGATAATGCAGAGCAGGATTTTGAAGGAATTATTTGCCTCCCTATTCAAGTGGGCCCCATTGTACAGTACACTATGTGTCATGTTCTAGACCTTGAACTTCCATACAACATCCTTCTTGGTCATCCATGGATTCATTCTATGCAAGCTGTCCCATCCACCTACCATCAATGTTTAAAGTTCCCATTTCAAGGAATGGAAGTTACCATACAAGTTGATCCCCAACCTTTTGAATATTGTCGTGCCTTAGAAGCTTCCTTTCTGCGCTCACATTACTACCCAAGAGTCAAAATGGGGCATCCCAAACATCTGATTCTCATCTATCCACTAATACATTAAATACCTTATCATCCCCCCCTCATCCACACCATCATCCACACCTGGTTCCACCATTACCAAGGTCTAGATCATCGACAAGGGATGTGGTGAATGTGAAATGTATACCGCACTAAATGTGGCAACCATGCCACCCTCACCATGTACATATGGGCAACCAACTCCGCCAGTTCCAAAAGTAGAAGAAAAGACACTTACACTCACCTCCAAGAACATGGGTTCGACAACATTCAATGATCTAGATTCCCTTCAGGATCAAATGGAAGCTGATATTAGCCAATGGGTTTATCGAGAGGACCCTGAGCCACCACGTCCCCTTATAGAATACTTCCAAGAAGTTTATCCATGTGCCTCCAAGTTCATTCAAAAGAGTAATTACTAAGGTGGAGGCCTTGGTGCAGAAGATCAAGGAAAATTCCAACCATTGAAGAAACTAACATCCGACCAAGAAATTTGGGCTTGGGTTATGATACTAAATAGAAAGGTCCTGCGACATCCTCTAGCACTTCTAACAATGTTATTGTTGATGATGGTTCCCTCGAAGACATACTAAAGAAGAGTCCATCATACACGCGTACGATGATTTGAATCATGTTGATCTCCATTCCATGTTTGAATGCTTGTCTATTTGTACCATAACCTTATCCCTTAAACATCTTGAACTTATAGATCATGACCTACAAGGTAGTACACCTATCGACACATTTCCCTCAGAGGATACCTACGTACATCTCATGGGATTGGGGGAAGATGAACTCCCTAATCGCAAAATAAAAAAGAAACAAAAACAAAATAGTTCATCAAGTGAAAACCTCATCGAGGCACTTTTTGACTGGGAAAAAGTAAAAACAAAGGGTGTATTTGAGAGTGAAAAACTCAATACGACATTGGAAGATGGAGACGTTCATCTTCCACTTGTGGGAACACAAATACTTGAGCAGTCTTCCATTCTCATTGAAGAGATGCAGGAGGTAAATTTGGGGACAAAATAAAATCTAAGGATCACTTATGTAGCCAAATCTTTGTCAAAAGAAGAGTATTTCACCATTTTCCAAATTCTCAGAAAAGTGGTTATCAATTTCACATGGGCCTATTCAGATATGCCCAACTTGGATCCTGATCTTGTTGTACATCAGTTGGATGTCCATCCAGATGCCAAACCTATCAAACAAAAACTACGCAAGATGCATCCTCAAGTAGCCTTATTAGTCAAAAAATAAGTGGAGAAATTGCTAGAAGCTGGATTCATTTGACCCATTGACTATTCCGACTGGATTTCCAACATAGTGCATGTCGCTAAACCTAATGGTGATATTAGGATTTGCACAGATTTTCGGGATCTCAACAAACCCTGTCCAAAAGATGACTTCCCATTTCCTAATATCAACATGTTGGTTGACATCACTACAAGACATGGGATGTTGTCCCTTATGGATGGTTTCTCTGGCTACAATCAGATTCGGATTGCACCTGAAGACCAACACAAAACCACTTTTACAACTCCTTGGGGTACCTTCTGTTACAATATTATACCCTTCCGTCTCAAGAATATCATGGCCACATATCAACGAGCAATGACTGTCATATTCCATGACCTCATACACATTATCATGGAAGATTATGTTGATTACTTTCTAGGAAAATACGGAACCAGAGAAGAGCACCCTGCCATCCTAAAAAAGATCTTCGAGCGCTTGGAGCAGTACAAGCTAAGACTGAATCTGAAAAAGTGTGTGTTTGGTGTCATGTCAGGAAAATTGTTGGGCTTCATAGTCTCCTAGAGGGGTATCGAGGTTGACCCTACTAAAGTAAAAGCTATCATGGATATGCCTCCACCTTGAAACCTGAAACAATTAAGGAACCTTTAAGGAAAGCTACAATCCATCCGTCGGTTTATAGCCTAGCTTGCAGATAAATGTCAGTCATTCACCCACCTTCTGAAGAAAGACACCACCTTCAAATGGAATCAACAGTGTTAGTTGGGTTTTGATACGATCAAAGAATACTTGGTCCACCCACTAGTCTTGATGCCGCCTATCCCAGGAAAACCCCTCTTGCTATACATCTCTGCCACTTCAGTTGCACTGGGGGCATTATTGGCACAACATGATGAATCCTCAAAAGAGCGAGAAATCTATTACATTAGTCGAACACTGGTCGTTTATGAACTTAATTATTCACTAATGGAGAAAGCATGCCTCGTTGTGTTCTTCAGTACACAAAAATTATGTCATTATATGCTTATCCATCCAATAAAGTTGATATCAAAGGTTTACCCCATCAAGTACCTATTATCTAAGACAACCCTAACTGGACGCATGGCTAAATGGATCATGATTCTAAGTGAGTTTGATATAGAATATGTGGAAAAAAAGCAATCAAAGGACAAGTAATAGCAGATCAGTTGGCAGATGCTCCATTAGTAGATGCCTATCCGATAGAAGCCAAATTTCCTGATGAAGGAGTCTTTGTAGTATCAGAATCTACCACATGGACACTATACTTTGATGGATCACACATTAATAATGGATCAGGGGTAGGAGTCTTGCTTATCACCCCCCAAGGCGATTACATACCCAAATCATTTAGATTGGATTTTCCCTGCACCAACAACATCACTGAATATGAAGCTCTTCTCATGGGCCTTAGAATCGCAGTTCAGTGGAACATCACTCATCTGCACATTTTTGGTGACTCCCAGTTAGTTATCAAACAGGTCAATGATGAGTTTCTAACAAAGGATGACAAGTTGTTGCCTTAAAAATGCATGGTGGATGACTTCAAAAAATATTTCACCTTCATCCAATTTGTGTGGATCCCAAGACTCCAGAATAAGGCAGTGGACGCTATGGCTACCATTGGTTCTCTCCTTGACATGCCAAAAGACCACACAAATTGTCATTTTCTAGTCGAACAAATCTTAATCCCAACGTATGATATCCCTGAGAATGACATGGTGTGTGATATTGTAGGCCCTGAATCCCCTTGGTACCACGAAATTTACACCTATATTCATGACAACACCCTCCCGTCTGATCTCACAAGAAACCAACGTAAATCATTTATCCAACACATTGCCCGCTACACCATCATCGGTGATACACTTTATCGACGTGGGTATGATGGAACTCTCCTCCATTGTTTAGATGAAACCAATGCCCGCACGACATTAATAGAAGTGCATAGCGGTATTTGTGGGGCCCATTCTAATGGTATGACCTTAGCCAAATGGATTCTAAGGGCAGGGTATTACTGGCCTACAATGGAACATGATGATTGTGAATTTTTCAAAAGGTGTATTCCATGTCAACAACATGCAAATTTGATTCACGCCCCAACACAAGAGTCACAACCTATCACGACACCTTGGCCGTTTTCACAATGGGGTTTCGACTTGGTTGCCAAGATCTACCCTCCATCCTCTGATGGTCACACTTTTATCATCATAACCATTGAATACTTCACCAAGTGGGTGGAAGCCATACCACTCACTCAAATCACAAGTGTTCAGATCTCTAAGTTCATCCTCTACCATATCCTCTTTAGGTATGGTATCCCCTCCACCATCATCACTAATAACAAAAAGCCATTCAAGAATAGGTGCATGAAGTCCCTTTGTGAAACATATCATATCCAACATAGTTGGTCCACCCCTATTACCCCAAAGGTAATGGACAAGAAGAGGTGACAAACAAAACACTAATCAAAATCATTAAGAAGATGGTCAATAACACTGGTTAGGATTGGCACTTCCATATCCATCCTGCTCTTTGGGCCTACCGTACGTCCATCTGCACCCCCACCGACACTACTACATACTCCCTTGTCTATGGTGTTGAAGCCATCTTGCCAGTTGAATTAAAAATCCCTTCACTCTGAATATCACTCAAGAATCTCATCACTGACAAAGACACCCAAGTGGCACGACTAACACAATTGGAATTGTTGGATGAAAAATGGGTCAAGGCTTATAACCATCTACAAGACTATCAACACCGACTCAAAAGGAGCTACAATAAGAAAGTCCGCCCTCACCAATTCATTGTTGGTCACTTGGTCCTTAAATAAAATCAGCGAAATCTACAAGATTGAGAGAAAAAGGGTAAGTTTGAAGCTAACTGGTCGGGCCCTTATGTCATCACCACAAAATATGGTTATGGTGCCTACAGGCTATCTACCCTTGAAGGAGAGCCCTTAGAAGAACCCATCAACATCATGCATCTAAAGAAATTCTATACTTAGGTCAGCTGGGGTATCCTTCCTAGTCAAATCTCAAAAAATACAAAAAAAGTAAAAAATTGTCAAATCTAAAAAAAAAATACAAAAAAATCTGAAAAATCTGAAAATAGTAAAGAAAAATAATTCTTCCTATAGTGAAAACCACCCCTGCATGGCGCCTTGGATACGTACGGCTGGTGAAAACCCAGCAACAGGCGCCTCTCATATAGGGCTTAATCATTATCTACCTCACGTCCTGGTTACTTTATGGTCTATTCATCTGCTCCTCAATCACCATATCCTCCCATCTGCTTGCATTACCTCCTCGCTTGGTATATTCCTAGTTGAGCATTGGATGACTATCATCTATTATCTAATATCCTGAGCTTTTTTATCCTAATATGAGCTTGTGTCATCTCATTTTTGTGGTCGTCTCCATCCGGGGTCTTTCGTTGTGTCGTTGTCCATCTCGGTTTTGTCCTATTTTTCTTGAACTACGTTGCCCCTGCGCTTTCACGTAGGCAAGGTTGATCTTTTGATCCAACCTCGAGGAAATTTTTCCTCCATCACGCGTCTCCATTGGTCCACTTTCCGATCTTGATCATCGTCAGTCCTTCGTCCTTTTCGAACTACGTTGCCCCTACACTTGCACGTACGCAAGGCTGATCATTTGATCCACCCCTGGGGCTTTTCTTCATCTTGTGTTTGTGGTTAGCTCATATGATCATTGTCCTCCATCACCTATCTTCATCATCCTCTTTCTACTTTTACTACATAATTTTCCTAAACTATGAGGGCTCTACACTTTCACGTAGGCAAGGCTGATCATCGATCAACCCCCGAGCCCCTAGGTCTTTAGGTTGTGTCCATCTTGTGTCTTGTGTCTTGTTGTTAAGATATGTCCTTATCTCGCTGGTACCTCACAAATGGAATCCATCTATGTCACAAGATTTAATTGGTTTTCAAATATCCTACATCATTAATCAATCTTTTAGTTTAGCATCTATCTTTGGTCTCAATACGATGTATCCTTCCTAACAGACCGCATCAGCCTCATCCATCATCTTGATCCTATGGCAAAGGATGTTTTGAAATTTGATTGTGATATTTTAATGCTTTTGGTTTCTGTTTATCATTTGAGCTCCCTATTATCACTTGTCAAGGTCGCCATGATCTATCATATTATGGCATGTTTTGACTGGTTAACTGTTGTGCACTTTTTGCACAAACGCCCCACTGAAATTAGGGACCCTCTTTTGTTCTCTTTTTTGCTTTCGCTCTTGGTCTTTTGGCCCTTTATTTTTTGAGGTTTTGCTTGCTTGGGCATGTGTTTTGATGTTTATCTTGCTTGCTGGAATAGTCCATCTATGATATGTATTGAAAACCTTAAGTTTTGGACTCATTCCATGTTTTTCACTGCTCTCGGGAAAATCCATTCCTGGCGGAATTTCCTAGTTTTCTTTTGAAACCCGGTGACAACTGCTTTTCATTGAAAGTCTGGAGATTTTGGTCCTTTGTGGAATTCTGTCAGGGCCAGATTTCTTTGAATGTCCGTCACCATGTCGAATTCCCGAATTTTTTTTTTTGGGTTTGACCCGTCTTGACTGCATTAATTGTGCGATTTCCGTGGTGGGTATTAAGTCAAATTTTGGAAGTTTTGTGTCATTTGCTTCCTTTTGATCTAGAGTGATTGGACCTGGGTGCTATTGCTGGATTGTGCAATTGGAATTATGGTCAATTGTTGTAGTTGGATTTTCTAGAAACTATTTACATTCAGCTCGTACCTTGAGGTTTCTTACTAGATTTTGCTGCATCATTTTCTCCTTCCCTCATGGTATGTACATGGAAATTTCTTTCTTTTGATGATTGAAATGAATCACTTCATGCTTTGTGCATATCTGTTGTGAGTCATAATGTTGGTTCGGTCGGGTTTTACATTTGATGCTTGGATTTCTAGTTTTCATTTGGTGCCCTTTTGGGCTGTTCACATTGCCTTGTTTTTGCTTGGCTGAATGTGCGTGCTTCTTTGGCATTTTGGGTATGTTTGGGGTTTGAGTTCTTGCCTATTTTGGCATTGTATTTTGAGGCTAGGGTTTTCCCATTTTGTTCAAATCCCGATCCCAAGTGAGTCTCCGAGCTTGTCTTGCGCGTTCATGGCAGAATTTTAGGGTTTTGTGCCTAGGACATCACCATTCCTTCTTGATTTACCATAGGGTGAGTTTCAAGTTCAGGGATGTTCTGTGGGAGGTTCAGATCAAGCTGGTTCTAGGTTTTGGTTCCTCAAATTTATGATCGTTCGATCAATTTGAATGAGGTCGAGAGAAAACGTAGGTATTCGGGTTTTCAAAGTCTTTGCAGAATTCCTTATCTACTGGAATTCCCCGACTTCCCATTTTCTCTTTATTTTCCCGAAGTGTGCTTTGATTCAAATTTTTGCCTGCCTCACAAATTTTCGCTACCTCCGGATTTCTCCGGTTTGTCCGTCCCCTTGTCATTTTCCTGAAATTGGGCTTAAATTGTGAAAATTGCGTTAGCTTCGCTAAAATCCATGCCTTCGGGATTTTACCGAAAGTTCTTGGTCCCTTCATTTTCCCGGAGTTTGTGAATTATTGTTGTTTTCACGGATTTCCGTCCCTAATGGATTTTCTCGAGATTTTGTTGGAAAATGGATATCTTAGGAATTGCATGAAGTTTGTTTAATAATTACGCATTTGATGATCAAATTTGACTTATTTTAAGATGTTCCATGCTATTTCTTAGTGATTATCAGTTAATTGGATGATTGTTGGATGCTTGTGTGCTTGTTTCGCTGGAATCCGCCTGGCTGGGAATTTCCCAAAATCCTCTCTGGCTTGGATTCCGCGAAAGGGCTAAAAAACCGAACTTTGGAATGATTGTCTTTTATGAGGGTTTTGAGCATTTTGCTTATCATGGGACTTGTATTGAAGGTGAACTTATCTCTGTGGTTGATTAATTTATGTTCCATGTGATATTTACTATGGGTTTTTGTCAAATGTAGGCTGAATCAGGTCAGGAAATGACAGGTGGAACCAAGGGTAAGGTGGTGGATCCAAGTGCGAAGGGGTCTTCCATGTCTGAGGCATAAAGGATCAAGATGGATATCAAGAGCAAAATTCTAGAGAGCAAGCTCACTTCCATCTAGTCAGGGATAAATGATACAAATGTTAGATTGTGGGAGTATGAAGAGTTCAAGACCAGAATGGAAACACACAAACCCTCTCTACTGGCCAAGAGAACATTGGAATCAGGATTGGCACATGTAGCTAGATTTCATCCTACAGTGCAGTTTTATGAGCTAGTACTTGAATGTGCTAAGCACTATGATAGAGGTACACAAAGGATAGTGGGTCCCCAAGGGAGGATAGTGGCAAATCTGAATCCTGTGTCTATAGCCCAAACCTTTGACATGCATGACAGGTCTCATGTGGTGGCTTTTGACATGGATGTGGCAAGGAAGTTCTATGAGGAGGATACCATCAAACCCCAACAGGTCATTAATTCTTGGTTGGAAAACCCAAGTCCCAGTTCTCCAAGTTACCTAAGCAGTTGGTCAAACTCAAATTTAAGGAGTATTATGATGTTATCACCCTTCTTAGTAGGGTGGTGGGTTGAAGAGTGTAGGAGTGTTCGATAATTGGATGCTCCATGTTATTGCTAGGATGGAACAGGGTATAGACTACCACTGGGTAGGCATTATAAGTGCCATGATTCATGAACAAATGTGTAATGTCTTGTAGACTAAGAGTTTCACAATGACCTCTTACCTGTTCTATGCTCTAGCTAGGTTCCACCCATACAAGGGATTGAGCACAAGGGGTGTGTTTGTATAGGATGTAGTTTGTGAGGTCTACCCACAGCTACACCTAGGTAACTCGAGCTATAAAAGGGTGAATGATGCATTCACCATGTATATCACCAGGTTGCTCCAAGGTGCAGAGCATGTCCAAATTTCAAATAAAGCCAAGGAATTAATCAAAAAGTTTGGAGCTTGGTTTATCCAATTCCCCACCTTCTCATACATAAGAATTTATGGTTGTCAGAGGGCTCCATATAGAATCCCAAGGTATCCTACAGATCATATTGTACTCCTGGAGGTCACAAGACAAATATGTGACTTTGATATAATTGTGAAGGGGGAAAAGCACAAGACCGGATTTGGTAATGAATTCCCTTTGAGGATAGGCACTAGTGAAGTATGCCCTTCTATCAACTCAACCCATGCTTCTGAGGAGGAAATGAGAACTCTTGGTCTTTCCTTCCATTCCAAGTGATCTAGGTTTGACATAACCAGTGAAGCATAGAAGAAGGCTAGCAGAGAATACAGTCACAAGGATGATGTAGAGGACTACTGGGCCAAGGTTGCTAATGAATTTGAGGTTAGAAAGAAGAAGTTTTCCAGGTTACCAGTCAGCTTGGTGCGGTTATACAACATAAGGGTTGTTCCTAATCAAGTTGAGGAGGATGGGAATTTAATCCAAGGCCATAACTTTGAGCCTATGAAGGACAAGCCAATTAAAGAGGTTGATTGGCTGGAGGAAGAGAAGACAGAGCTAGAACAGGTCATGACTTCGGTAATCAAGTATACCAAGATTTGGCTCAAGCATAAGATGTTGGAATTGGAAAGTGAGGGTGTGCAATGTACCTATGATCTTCTGGGAGACTTGGAGTCTCACTCTACATCTGAGGAGTCACTTGGACAAGATCCTAAAGGAAAAATCAAGCTGGTCTCTCCTTTCAAAATCAAGATTAAGGATGTTCATACAGAGGAGGTAGGAGAGGCAGAGAAACAGAGAAAGCCAATAGCCAAGAAAAGGAAACATGTCTCGAGGGGGAAGAATACTGAGGAAGGTGAGAAAGAAAAATAAGAGACCAGTGTCCCCTCGCCAAAGAGAAGGAGAATTGTGAGGTTGTCACAAAAGGGGAAGGGAACTTCTAAAGCAGATGAAAATTTTGACACACCTATGGTAGACGTAGAGAGCTTGGGAGAAAAGACACAAGTATACACCAGGAGATCTAGGACTCCTTCTCCCAAGGATACTGCACCAAAAGAAAATTCTCCCATGACTACTCCTACCACTGAGCATGAGGACATCCCTCCTTCTCATGAGACTGGCAATATGCTAGATGAACCTAAAGATGTTGAAGATTCCCAAGATCATGGAGAAGAGGAATTTGAGGAGGGTGATCTCTACAATGTTGAGGCTGAGATAAAGAAGGTCGTGCAGTTTCCTCTGGTGGCTTATGGGGACTCACCTACAGGGGCTCATGAGGATAAATATCCTTAGAAGGAGGAGATACCAGCCAAGATTCCCTCACCAGTACAAGATAAAGGGGAGGAGCACAGTAAAGAAAAGGAGGATTCAATTGAGAAGGCTCCTAAGAAACCGAGTATGGAGGAGAGTATGCCCAATGTTCAATAGGAAGAAGCTGGACAAGACAAAGTACAATCATAATCCACTATTCCAAGCTGGTTGGATAAAGAACTAAAGAGCAAACAGATTGTAGTGAATGACACTCCTCCCAATTGGGATGACCTACTGGCGAACATTAGAAAGGGAAAGACAAAGAAGAAAGCCAGAGTCATTTCCAGGATTGAGAGGGATGATGCGAATAATAGGGTAGTCCACATTGCTACTCCTACTCCTGACAAGGATAGAGATGAGATGACTGGTAGGGATTATAGTGTGCAGACTATCAATCTAGGGCATGATTCCATGGAGCAGGACATTGAAGAATATGAAGGCTCTAGTACTGTGATCCTTGGCAGGTTGAGGAAAGAGGTACAAACTAAATCAGAGTTGGAGAAAGAAAATGAGAAGCTTAAGACATATTTGTAGGAGTTGATGAAACCCTTGCAATCCATTAGTTTTTCCATTTGCTGCAGGCTTCCTACCTCAGGAAACAATATCAGAGTTGGAAAAAATGAAGAGCAGTCAGTTGGTTACAGGGGGTGCAAACCAAGGGAGATAGTGCTATCAAAGACATCCTTTCGACTGGAGGAGATGCAATGAGGTCATTAGATTGGCTAAAAGGTGTTTTGGCATAGGATAAAGAAGATGTAGATCTCCTACTGCAAAAGACAAAGACTATCATGGAATACACTAAAGAAAAGTTGATAAGTGAGGGAATTATTTCTTCCTCAAGGATTGAAGAGCCTTGGGAATGGTTTTGAAATTCTACAGATGAGGTAGAAGGCCTTGAAAAAGATATATAAACAAGGAAAGCATATTGAAGAAACTTTGACTAAGATCTATAATAAGTGTATTTCATTTTTTGAAGTGATGACAGGGAGAAATAAATTTGCGCCCAAGCATCTTATCCTGGAGCAGTTGAGGAAATGGTGGCGAGATGTATATTCTCTAGTCAATGAGCGCCCTATCACTGAACATCAATTGGATGATGCAACTACCTACATTGCATTTATTGATAGGTATCAAACAAATAAGGTAGATTGGGATAATATAGTGAGGCAATCAAGAGATATTATCAAGTGCCTTGAGAGGAGAGTTAGGGTTTTGACTATGCCACCTATTGTCAACTTGGACAAGGTGTTATTGTTGGTGCAGGATAAAGAGAGGAGAGTTAGGGTTTTGACTATGCCACCTATTGTCAACTTGGACAAGGTGTTATTGTTGGTGCAGGATAAAGTGGAGTGTGCTAAAGACAATGAGGGGAAGTAGTTAATGCAATGCTACATCAGAATTTGTGCTTCCCCATTATTTTCTCCTCTTCGCATGCATTGGATTGAGTTTTGTTGGAGACCCCAAGACGACTTGGATGAAATTGGTGCATATTGCACATTTCATTTTATTCGAATTTCTCTTGGCCGACTTGTTATGTGGCCATTTATTATTGTAAACCCTAATTGGGCTGACATATCTTGGGGGGTTCTCTATAAGTTTGGCATTATGCCTCATTTGTAAGGGCAGTTAGAAGAAGCTAGGCGAATTGTAAGAGTAGGAATTAGAGTTAAGAGTTAGTTTATCTTTTCAAGCAAGTGTTGTAACAAAATATTGGAATTGTTGCCACTTTGGATGATTTAATACAAACAAAGACATTGTGATTTGGTGCCTTTCTTGTTTTGAGTTTTATCTGGCATGGTTCTTGATGTTCTACCTTTAAAATTTCTTAAGTTTAGTTGATGTTAGATGATGTTTAGGGTTTTATGCTTGAAGTGTTTGCAAAAATCTCTAGTCCATAATTTTTGCAGTTAGTTGATTGTTAGTTTCTTTGTAAAGTTTTCCTGGACTTAAAACTATGCTTAGTTCAATTATGAATGTTTGTTCATTTCAATTGCAATAGGGTTGTATTGAATGAATATGCATGATCTGAAAATCTTTAACACCTTAGAAGATTGCAAATTTATCTGGGTTAAATAGGAATTAGTTTCTGAGGGATTGGTCCATTTCGAGCATCTTATCATCTGCATTGTCAATCTTAGGGTTAGAATTAGTCTTAGAATTATCTCTGAAACCTTTTATCTTTTGTTATTTTTTTTATTATCTAGGTTAGTTTTAGGTTTTGAAGTATCAACATATTGTTAGATCTGATAAATTTGAGTTCAGTATTTGCTTGTACTAAGGTCTCTTTGTGATTACTAGCATTTTCACATTATCTCTGAGTTGTTTTATTTGCATTGTCAAGACCTGACATTAGAGATCTCGGGGTTATCTATTTTCCCATAGAGATCAACCTTTCAAGAGAGATAGGATAACTTTTATTCTGTCTGAGTTGTTGCCGTGCAGAAAACACCATCAACATTAACCTAGGGGCATCTCTTGATATCTTTGTCTATTATTTTTTTTCCTAGTTGTCCCATGTAGTACCCACCAAGACCCCTGAGGTCTTGTGTTATGCTGGGGTATCCTTTTGTGCTTGTGGTTATCTCAATACCTAGCCCGACCGAAGTCATCGCGACTTTGGGGTATTGGGATAGCCTTCTTGTCTATTGTGTTTTTTTATGCATTAGACACTAATCTGCCTTGGTTCCACAATACCATGGTATCTGGTGTCTTATGCTATAGCAAAAATCAGTGCTCTGAAGATGGTAACTTGCATTCATAGTACATTGCATTAGTCTCATCCATTGCATTTGTGTATCCTTCATCCCTTCTTTTCCTTAGGATTTTAGATTGTGCGAATGATGATTTCCTCCATCTCCCCCCTTTTTTTTTCTTCTCAGGGGTCCTATGTTTCTTGGCAGGTGCAAATTACCCACCCATCACATCATGTATTGCATGCCCTTATTTACATTAAATTGCATACTCATTTTAAGTTGTGTAGGCTAGTTTTCAATAATTATTCTACACCTCTTAACATTCATTTACTAGCATATGCACTCTAGCTCATACATCCATCATAAACATAATTATGCATATCATAATATATAAATAATGCTCCTACATCCCTCACATCTTGCATCATAGGTGTTAGACATTATGCATATCATAACATATAAATAATGCTCTTGCATCCACCACATATTGCATTATAGGTGTTAAACATTATGCATATCATAACATATAAATAATGCTCTTGTATCCACCACATCCTGCATCATAGGTGTTAGACATTATGCATATCATAACATTTAAATAATTCTCTTGCATCTATCACATCCTGCATCACCAATGTTAGGCATCAACACAATCATAATAAATTATCATCATACATCCATATAAGCATAAACATAAATCCATAAAAGCATATCCATCACTACATCATAATGCATAAATAAAGTCATCCATCATAACAACATCACATAATGTCAATAAGGGCCCTCACATATCTAAAATACCAAAATATACAATATCCATCATAATCGTCACCAAAAATAAAGTACGAGTACAAGGCTATGCATCTACTCTGATCTTTGTACTATACCCACCCTATACCTGTCAAACATTGAGATCCTATGCCTTTGGTACTCTGAACCCTGTGCTCTCTCCATCAGATCTCTGAGGTGAGTTTGGCACTAAACCTCTGTGTGGAGGCATATCCCTATAGCTATTGTAGCCACGTGTGTATGTCCTTGTTGTCCGTGATGGTGCCGACATCTGAGGCACTGCACGGACAAAAGGTGGTACATGATGAGATGGATCTAGAACTGCCATATAATACGCCCCCATATAGTAGCTCGAATCTCATATGAGCTCATCCCTCTTTGCTACCTGCAATCTCGTAGTATCCTGCTTTGATCTGTACCTGTTGTGATGTCCACAAAGGACTCTCCTCTCCTACTCCCATAGATCTTGTGCCATGCACAAATGATCTACCTGTCCCTGCACCCATGACATCTTGCCTGCCAACCTATCTCTGTCACCTTGCAACCACTCTATCTCCTCCTGCATCTGTCACCTCTCCTCCCCTATCATGTCTATCCCACCCTACGACTATCCTGTCTAATCCTGCAACAATATCATACCCTCCACTGATCTATCTCAGTCTCATTGCAGCTGATCTAACTAACCCTAGAGCTATGCTGCATCCCTCTCCATGGCATGTCTATGTGTCACTGCCTCATCGCTCTCATCCTGCAACACCCGCATCTATGTATGAATGAACTCCCTCTCTACCTCCATCCCCTGTATCTGAGCCCTCAATCTCTCCTCCCTCTCCTACACCAATCCCATATCCTCTACTGTCTCCTCAACCACCTCAACTCGATCCTGGAGCTCATCTCGCTCCTGCCTCAACTCCCTCTGCTCTCTCAACAATCCCTCTACCTATCTCCTCATATCCACCATATCTCTCTATGCCTTTGCCAATGCCTTTGATATCTAACCTGTCTCTCCTCCAGACACATGTTGACCCCCTGCCTGCAATAGTGCCACTATCGCCTCCAGTCTGTCCCTCTCCCATCTCACTAACTCTCTGACCTCCCACTCCCTTGCTACCTCTCCCTCCAACTGAGTCACCTCATCCTGTACCCTACTCGCCTCTGCTCATGACTCATCCCTCTCCCTCTTTGCATCCTATACCTGGGCGGTCAGGTGGTCCATAGTAAAGCCATACTCCCTCTTTCCTGTGCCCTCTAATCTAACTACCTCTTCCTACAGCCTCCTCCTCTCCGCCCCGAGTCTAATAACCTCTGCCTCTAATCTCCTGCTGGTCACCTCTGACTCCCTCAATCTCTGCTCAGTGGCCTGCTCTCCTGCCTCTGCTCCTCTTGCCCATGTGATTAGATCCTTTGCTATCGGTGGCCTCATCACTAAGGGAGGAATGTCATGTACCTCTATATCCACCGCTTCTGCTCCCTCTCCATCCCCTATGTCCATCGCTTCAGCCTCATCCCTCTCCATCGCCTCTGCCTCTTGTCTCTCATCTTTAGGTTGGATTTGACCCCTTTGTCTCCTCCTCCTCCTACTTGATCTTCGTGAACCTCTTGTTCGATCCTCCCCTGCCCTACCACCATTGACACCTCCTGTTGCCTGCCTAACCCTATCACCTCTAGCACCTCCTGTTACCGGCCTGACCTTGCCACCACATGCACCTCCCACTGCCTCCCTGACCCTACCACCTCTGGCACCATCTTCTACCTCTGTAATCCTGTCACCGCCAGCACCTCCTATTGCCTACCTACTTTGCCCACTCTTGGTACTCTCCTCTACTATCCTCTGGGTTCACTCACATCTGATCCTCTCTGCTCATCTCCTCCTCGGGCTGCCTTTGTCCCTCTCCTCTACAGCTCCCCAACCCCGTCGGCTCACTGGCCCATCTCTCCTCCTGTCGGCCTAGCCTCCTCTCCCGATCCAAACCCTACTACCTCTGCGATCGACACCTTTGGTGTAATCTATCTAGGACGATGTCGCACAAACCACACTACATATCTCATGCTAATCCCAACATCTACTGATCCCTTAGCTCTCCCTGGGTACTCTACCACCTCTCGCTCTAGTGTCGCCTAGTGCTCCCGTGCAAACTCTGCTAAAATATCATCACCCCATGGTCGCTCCCGTGTCAGCCACCTAAACATCTCTGGGGTGCCTGGAATATCCTGCTCCATCCCATACTATCTCATCACCTGATCTAGCCTGTGTGCCTCTACTATCCGAGGATATCTCTCCACTATATAGCAATGTGCCATGAAGTAATCTCCTATGCCTAGCCTCATCCTCTCTCCATACCCTGAAACGTCGAAACATATATGGCCTCCATAATATACCCTCCTCCTCCAGCTCATCAAACACTCCTCCACCTATCTAAGTCTCCTACACCCTGATACCGCAGCACCCACCCATCCTCTGCATCATACCACCAAGCTACCGGCGCTGCCTCCTCCATCTAGCCCTTCCTCACCACAATTGATCTGGCCACACTGATGTGCTACCACACCCACACCTGTAACAATGCCACATGACACACGCTGACTACATCCTGATAGCACACCACATGCATATCTCTGTATAATTGTGCTAGGAAGCATGGACCCCATGTAAACTGTCCATCTCTCCCCTCGATGATATGTCAGATAACCTCCATATAACCCGAGCAACGCCGTCTCCCACTCCTATCCGGTATGAGTATGCCATTGATCAACCCGCATAAGTACAATGGTGATGGTGGTACTCCCAACCCCAAGCACTGATCCACATCCAAACCATTCTTCTCTTCCGGCAAGTCCTATCACCCAAATAGGACCCACATGGTATGGTCCAACTCCCCTCCCTCTGACCTCATCTCACTCACTAGTCAACCTGCTATTGACAATCTCAAAATTTTCCAAACGTCCTCTAGTGTCACGGTCATCTCTCCTGTTGGAAGATGTCGTTGAATCCTAGCACTCAATCAAAGCTATTAGCATCACCCGATGCACTCTGATAAATGGATATCCCAAGAATGCAGCAATCTCGCCTCCACCAAGTGTTGATGATCTACTCTGGTCATTGCTTGATGCATCGCTGCAAGCACCTCCAATCTCCTCTCCCGCATCCGCAACATCTTGAATCTCTATAGTCATACCACACAATATGTCATGTACCTTGTCATTTTATTCCATTCTAGCCTTGAGTCCCCTTTCACCTTCACTAAAATTCTTACCCACCTCTCCTTTCCCCTTTTCCCTTGCCTCTTGCCTTAATCCTTTTTTGCTCCTCATTATGGCTCGATCATATTTTTTTTTACACCACCACCCAATAGGTAGGGCCGCCCTTGTCTGGGGCGCTGCCGCTACCTACGGGCGCAATCGCCCCTTCTCCCCTGGGCACAGCCACCTGATGGATGAGGTCACCCCTATCCGGTGTGCCGCTGCTGCCTTTGGGCATGATTGCGGCCTTCTATTCGGGGCGTCGCCACCATACAAGCAGGACCGCCCCTGTCTAGGCGTCATTGCCCTACGGACGACGATGCCATTGTTTGGGGCGCTGCCACTGTTGACGAGAGGGGCCGCCCCTATGAGGGTGGGGCCGCCCCTAAGGGGTGTGACTGCCCCTGTATGGGCGGGGTTGCCCCTCGAGGGCAGGACCGCCCCTCGGGGGCACAACCGCCCCTATGTGGGGTGTGGCCACCCCTCACTGGGCATGATCGATCTTGTGTGGGGTGCAGCCGCCTCTCGCAGGGCACACCTGACACTGTATGGGGCTTGGCCACCCATGCATGGTGGGGGATGCCCAATTTTTGGGCATGGCCACCTCTATAGGGGCAAATTGGTTTGTTTTCTCTCACAACATTGCCTTTTCCTCGTCTTTATTGAATGTTTCTTCCCACGCACCCGACGCACTAAATTTTTGTCTCCTACCCATTTTCCTATTCTCCCCCACAACCAAAACCTATGTTTTCAAACATGCATTAAACTTCAAAATACATGTAAAACAACTAAACTCACAAAAGGGGTTTTGAGTCTAACCTGGCATGGGATGGCATACTCGGCCTAGAAACTTCGCACCTCGTCCTCACAGTGAACAATCTCATCATCGTTGTCGTCCGACATCGTCTCTCTCTCTCATCTTCCTCCTCTCCTCTCCTTTTTTTCTCCAAATGACAGTTGTCCAAATGGGGACTAGTAATTCTAAAATTACTATTTGTACATTTCCTCCCTTTTTAAATTAAGGGAATTTTTTCCCTTTATTTAACTTTTTTTTCCTCTAATTAATCCTGAAACTTCCATCGGTCGCCACTTGCACCTTGTATGTCGAATTGACTCCATTCAAAAGACAAACTTGCTCTCTTTTTCGAGCTTTATCCAACCGTACCTTCTATTTCTTCATATCAAGACGTCACCCAGGGCCCCTTTTCTTCCCCTACCGCCCTCTCGAGGGGGCATACCCTACCAAACTCACCACACCACATTCTTGACCGTGATTGGGGCATCTCCTGTCACTCCCCTCCATTTGGACAACCTATCTTGCACTAGGGCATCTTCTTCGAAACACTATTATTCTAAGAAATATTTTGAAGAGGGGAAAAATATAGACACCTTAATTTGACCCTTTACATAAGGTCAAATTTATCCCTTTCCTTCATTCCCTTCATCAACGATAATTAAAATATTTATTTAATTAATGTTCCCTTTTCCCTAACATTCCTAAGGTATTTAATTTAATCAATTAAATACTTTCTACATAAGCCCACTTCATCTCTAAACTAAATAAATGAAATCAATTTATTTAATCTAGTCAATTATCCTTTTCATTTTTTATTCATTCTTTCTCTCTCCTTGTCACATCCTCCATAACCTTTTCACTAAACTGGATTAATTTAATTAATCCTCCATTAAGGTGTGAATTTCCTTAATTAGGATTAATGTCACATTCTCCATAACTTGCCACTTGCTTATAATCATCATTAATTAATCTAATCGCCTGTTTGCACAATCCTAATCCTAATCACTTACCCCATTTTACATGTCCTTAAGTCAACCTTCTTGGTACTTACCTTTTTTGGGTTGACCTCTTCCCCATGTGAATTAAAAATTCAAACTTATTCCCACCATGCATTTGTCTTCCCCATGACATCTCATATATCACATCATACCCAAAGGACAAAGACCTATTTTAGAGGAATCTTGTTTTATCCTTTGGTCTCTCCCAAAAAGTGAATTAAAAATCCACTTTTATTTCTTCAAGGCCTTCCCCATTCCCCATGTTGACAAGGGATGACTTTCTAAAAGTCATCACTTGTCACTTTGAGTCCCATATGGGGCCAAGGAATAAATTTTTAAAGAAATTCTCTCTCATCCTAAGGTACTTGCAAGTACCCTGGGACCACATGGCCTCTTCCATGTTATTTGTACCCTTGCCATCTCACCTTGTCCTTTAGACACCTCACTCGCTACATGTCCTAATGTGAGGGCTTATGAGTCCTCAACTCACCACAACCCTCCATCTTGGCCATGGTGGCTCAATCTTGCCCATTGAATCCTCTAGAGAATTCAACTTCTCCTATCAATAACCCCCTCTTCTCATTAATTGAGTTAGTCATTGCATCCTTAGCCAACTTATGATCTCAAGCCATTCAATTCATTTCAAGCCATTTCTTTCAACCTCTTAGAATTTGCACTTGCATCCTAGATTCCATTATTGCATTCATCTACCTCCATTAATCCTTTAACCACCATTATGGCAAGCATATCATCCAAGGAGCACACATCAAAGTGATATCAAGGGCCAACCAAAGGATCGATTCAAAACACGGTATAATCATTTTGTTTATCTTCATCTTGCTTTGTTTTGAATCCAACTAGGCTAATCATTTGAGGTGTTAGGTATTTTGTGCTTCTTTTGTATTCTAGTTTATTTTGCACTTTAGATTAACACACTTTTTCCCCTTCACTGAAAGAAACAAATTCTGTAGTGATTGTAGAATTCATTCTCATAATCTAGATGAATAGGGAATCAAAATTCAAATGTGTTTCTTTGCATGTAACTCTAATGTCCTCATGATAGACAAACATCTGTCCTCCAAAATAGGAATTGAATGCCCAATCAAAAAATTAGAAAGTTAGGAGAGGGAATAATTTGAAGTATAATCTAGAAACACTAAAGATGTGATGATATCACTTTCATCAAAGAGGTAATTAAAATCATCCAATGTTTCCTCAAGATTTGTAATGTCAGACTCCACAAACAAGAATGATATGTTTGATAGATAGGAATCCCAAGTAATTATATATGTAAGATGATTAATGTCTTGCTACACTGAATCAATATGAGCCATGTATATCCCTGATTAGAACTTTAACATTAATATTCCAAATCTTGACGATCCTTTCCTCATGGGTGTTTTTGGGGTCGTTTTTCATTCTTAGTCCCTCTTTCCTCCTTTATTTAGCTAAGCTAAGTTTTATGAGACTTTTCCTCCAAAATGCTAAATAAATTTATTATGTGAATAGTCCCTTGAACTTATAAAGGGATAAATGTAATTAACCTTTCTATTTGAAAAAGGAGATATAAAAATAAAGGTTATTGTGACCCTTTAGTTAGATGGAGGATAATTGACCCAATAATGGGAAGGTATCATAGATGTTACACCTTGTTTCATAGTTACCAAGCTACTTTTACCTTCTTGAGTAAATATGATGATAAACATAAATTGTGACTTTAATATGTTTATTAGGTGAATGAAATATGGGAATATTGATTAAATTGTCTTTGATTTTGAAGTCATGATTATGTTTATACTAATGAAATGCAATGAAAGAATATATATTGCAATGTGAATTTTCAAATGCTTTATTGATGCAAATATTTTATAATGTAAATGGTTTATGATGGAAGTGGATTTCATGTGAACGTCTGACTACTGTTACTATGTGCTAAGTTGGAAGCAGGTGTAGGTTCATGCCATCAAAAGGGAGGGGAAGTATCAATCAGGAGAAGGATTTGGTTTGGGAACCCTTAATAAGCCTATGTTGAGCTTTCACACATACACACACCTCTAGTTTAGTCAAGTCAAGTCAAGATAGTTTGGAAAATGGTAAGTTATCTTTAGTCTTGTTAGTGCATGATCTTTTGTGTGAATGTTCGTGTTTAGGGTTGAGTGATTGAGTCTTTATGCCAATTTAAAGTTATTCTTTGTGTATATATATCTATATGCTAATCGACGAAGAATATATATACTTCATGTATACGCCAGTCAATGAATATATGAGTATATGTACTCAAGCATGGATGTTAAAATAATGTTATATATAAATTATAAATATATACATATATTAATGTATATGTATGTTGTTATGTTAATGTAACGTATAATATATTAATATTTATATATATGTGTGTATGAAATTTTAATATATGTGATAATTGTTGAGGAAATGATATATAACATATGCATCAAAGGGTTTTTCCACGTGGCCAGTGAAGGCATAGTCCAACTTTAGAACAAACTACCATGCCACACAATTAAACAATTATACTTCTACTTGGGCGCAATAAAAGGGAGATCTTAGCATAAATAAAGCAAGCATCATCTTGTAATTTAATTTTGAATATGTCTCTTAGCTTAAGCGGTTGCAAGAGAGAAGTTTCTATCCCTCTTCATCAAAACGACATAGAAATGATTGTTTTCAATGGGAAACCCATTTTGACCACCATAATGTGAAAAAAGGGTACACATCAAAATTCTAGTAACATAGGAATCCACACACAATGAGCAAGAGAGAGTGTTGCGAACAACTTTTCCTACACCATGTAACTTGCAAACATGCGAAACAAATGTCACATGAGCTCTAGAAGAATACCCAAGATTAGGCATCAGGAGTGGTAGAATTGTTAAAAAAATTATATATCAATTGATATGTATATCCATTTATATGGATTTTATAGATTATACATATGTATAGAATATATTGTAAATTTTATATTATTTTATAAATTATTATATATGATAAAATTTGTATAAAATATAATGATAATTAGATTAATTGATATCAATTTATGCAATAAAGATTATAAATTCATATAATTAATTAACTGATATCAATTTATATTTAATTTTGTATGAATTAATATCAATAAATTTTATATCAGCTAACTAATGTTCAATTGATTAATATTTAAATACCAATTTATATATAAATTAGATTATAAATTTATATAAATAAATATAAATTATATTGTAATTTATATCAATTAATATCAATTGATATTAATTGATATCAATTTGATATCATTGATATTAAAACTAAATATGAATTTATATAAGTTATCTAAATTATAAATTTGAAAATTCATATGAATTATTTCTATAAATTTATACAAACTTATATTTGTAGATATCGAAAATTGTCTTAGCATGCAAACTAGAATTTAACACTAATATTTTTCTTTCCTTAAGGATTAAATAATGGTTAATTATTTAATTATTGTCTAAACTCATATTTCCACTATTAATTAAATGACTTTATGCTATTTAATTATATCTTTAATTCTTTATTCTTCTTGATTAGTTAAATAAGTTTTATTTATTTAATTATATCTTTAATTATTTATTCTTCTTGATTAAATAAATAAATCCTATTTATTTAATTATATCTTTAATTATTTAATTCTCCACATTCACATTTCTTAAATTAATTAATTACTTTAACTATTTAATTATCCCTCTTCTCTCAACATTATCCATTCATCATGAATAAATATTTTTATTTATTTATTTATTTATCTAATTCTCACTTGCACATTCTTCAAATAATTAATTAATTTAACTAATTATTATCCTCCTATGCAAATCTAAATTTATCTTCTAACCAAACACTTTCTTTCACTTCATTTCTCATGCAACTAGTTAACTCACACTTATCTCCCATGTAATTAAATAAGTTATCATTATTTATTTAATTATTTACCATTCACTTCTTTTATAGTTAAATAATTATTTTAATTATTTAATTATTCATTGTCCTTTGCTCTCTATAATTAGATAATTACCTTAATTATTTAATTATTCATGCACCATCTCCTAAATTAAGTAATTATTTCAATTATTTAATTTATCTAAATTTGTCTCCTCTAAATAAAGGAAATTGTTCATTTTATTTATTTAGCTCATCTTGTACATTCAATAATAATTAATTACTTAACTTAATTATCTTATAATGCAAAAAACAACTCATCTTCTATCTCAATCTATCTTCCACTTCATTTATCATGCAATCAATTAACTCTAAATTTAGTTCACTTGACTCATAATGCATTGAATTAACTAACTAAACTAAATATGTTAATCAATCTTGATCCTTGATCTTATTTCATCACCTCTCAATCTGAATCGTTCATCTGATCTCAATTCCTATAAAAGAAAGCATCCTACATCTTTTTCAGAGGAACCACAAACTTTGGAGCATTTGCATCATTGCTACTATACTTCATTCTTTTGAGTTCAAAGGTGAAAAAAAGGTGCATATCAAATATCTTAGAGCAAACCAAAGTGAATAAGGTTTATGGAAGTAATATCATGTCAACATAGTAAAGGTAATGCTTATTTTATTCTAATTTTATCATTTTTGTGTGTATTCCATAGGTAATTTTGGATTGTATTTGGGTTTGATTTAGATAGTCATGGTTGTTATTGATGATTTCATGACCTTTGTTCCTATTTTCCAATTTACATTCTAGTGAACCCGACGTGAACATTCTAATATTTTGAGTGTTTTTAAGGAATTTTGCAGGTTACAATGCAAAAACTTGCTTAAAAATCCATGATGTTCTTTCATTTATAAAAATATTTATGCACAAAATATTGCAAAAAGGTTTATGGGTTTTGTAGATCTCTATCTTATCTTTCTAGATCAATTTATGGTTTTAAATTTCATTAATAATTGAGAAATTTATCATGATTTTAATTCTATTTCTTTTTTAATTGGACTGTTCATCTCTTAAAATATGTGCTTTTCTTTCATCTATAACAAATTTTTCATGCAAAATTTTGCTAGAAAGGTTTTTCAATTTTGTAGATATCAGTCTTATCTTTCCATATCATTTTATGATTTTAATTCTCATTATTTGAAAAATTTATCGTTGTTTTAGGTTGTTGTTGTAATTGTTCAATCAAAGAAGACTCAGAATTTGAATTGCAATTGACTAATAAAAATAGGGGTATGTGTAGGATCATCATGGAAAAAACAGGTCCTTAAGTGGCAATGAAAATTCAAATAATCAGAGTTGGGCAACTTGACATAAAAATTTGAATAAGTTATCTATATTATTTCAAAAATATTGAAAAATAGAATATGTGGCAAATTGAATGTAGTTTCTAAACTACTAGGTTAATTTTTGTAAAAAAAAAATCTATTTGGTGAAAATTTGAAATTTCAATGCAGTAGTACTAAAATTTCAGGGAAAAAATAAGAAGTAGGTGTCTGTCTGACCACCCTAACCATAATAAAATCATAATATTTTTTTATAAGATTTTAGATATGAGTAGAGGACTCATGTTTGGATGTGATGCATATTTTTTTGTAATTTTTTTTCAAATAAATAATTAATTATGAATTTTTTATTACAACTTTTTAAAAATATAAAAACTCGTATGTCTGACCACCTTAACTTGGTCAAAACTTAATGGAATTCATTTTTATTTTTTTAATCCTATAGTATGCAAAGCATAGAATGTGACGCATGTTTTGGATTCAAAAAATATGTTACTGTTTGAAAGCTATAGATGTTTTTCTATCAGACTATCAATCAGGACTTTAGTCATAATTCTAATAAAAAATAAATAATAATAATTTATTAGATTCTAAGTAAAATATAATTTATATTGGTAGAAAGTTGAGAAGCTCCTTTACAAACCCTTTTCGTTTCATCAATTTTAGGTAAAATAAAAGTCATCAGCCGCATGGGCGAAGTGTGGAAAAGCAAGGTAAATTGTTAAACACGTTTTACGTGTTGACTTTTTAGGATTGGCAGGTCCGAACCAAATCCCAAGCCTAATACTGAGCCTAATACCGAGGCATTAAATTTTTTGTCAGAATATCAGATATCGGATTCAAATCGGATATCCGATTCAAATCCAATATCGGATTTGAGTTCGATATATGATATCTTTTAGATCAATTTTAAAATAATTTATACAATCTTTAATATATGATTTAAAAATACAATTAAGTTTATAATTTAATATATATAATATCCAATAAAGTTTATAATGTAATATATTTAATATACAATTTATGATAATCTCTTACCGAATTATGTATTTAATATATAATATATTATTAAATGTATAATATTTAAATATTATTTCAATATTTTAGTTAATCTATAAATATTTTAATATTATTTCAATATTTTAGTTAATCCATAAATATTTAAATATATATTACCAATTTATAAAATATTTAAATACTATCTCTTTCCCTCTCACTCTCTCCACCTCTATCTCTCTCAAGTCTCCCACTCAATCACTCCTCTCTCTCTCTCTCTCTCGCTCTCTCTCACTCTCCCCTCTCCTTCTCACTCCCTCTCTCCCTCTCCCTCTCCCTCTCCCTCTCTCCCTCAACTCTCTTCTCTCCCTCTCCCACTCTCCCTCTCCCTCTCCCTCTCCCTCTCCCCCTCTCCCACTCTCCCTCTTTCACTCTCCCACTCTCCCTTCCTCCACCTCCCTCTTCACTTCCTCCCCACTCCTCCCCCTCCCCCTCCCTCTCCCTCCCCTCCCTCTCTCTCTCCCACTCTCTTGATCTCCCTCACCCTCCCTTTATCTCCCTCTCCCTCCCACTCCCACTTCCCCTCTCTCTCTCCCTCCCCATCTCCCTCCCACTCCCACTTCCACTCTCCCTCTCCCTC
>VCHN02000014.1:80731064-80850546 GCA_007115665.2 Sequoiadendron giganteum | reverse complement strand
CCTCTCCCTCACCCTCTCTCACCCTCTCCCTCTCCCTCTCCCTCTCCCTCTCACTCTCACACTCCCTACCATTAAGCCTTAGGTCTATGTGTGTACAAATCGAATATCTGATTTGAATCGGATATTCAATTTGTGAAACTTCATTGTACAGAGGTGAAATCTTACCATTGCAGAACATGTTTTACAAATCGGATATCGGATTTTTGGGCCATAGAAAAACCCCATGTGGGCCGTTTTTGTGCATTCCAATGGACCCTGCATTCTATTTGCAGCACTTTGCAGGCGACAAATGCACTGTTTCAGAAAGGATGAGACAAAGATAAACTTTTTGGAGCATCTTGTCCTCAAATTTGTCATACATAATAATTTTTTAGCATCTTTTATTTGGTATAATGGGGAGCAATAGTCATCAGAAGCAAAAACGTAAGAGAAAGATGACAAAAGAACAAATTGAAGGATATAGACAAAGAGATAGAAAAGGTCATAGGAAGAAAAGACAAGATATGTTAAATATTGGTGAACCTGAGCCCTATGGTCTTTCAAGTGAAGAGGAAATTGAATATGTTCAAGGTGAAAATGTAGAACATGATATTGAAATTGGGAATGAAAATGTTCAAATTGATATTGAAAATTTTCAAGGTGAAAATGTTGGAATTGAAGATGTTGAACATGATATTGAAATTGGGAATGAAAATATTGAAATTGATAATGAAAATGTTGGAATTGAAGATGTTGAACATGATATTGAAATTGGGGATGAAATTGTTCAAATTGATATTGAAAATGTTCAAGGTGAAAATGTTGGAAATGAAGATGTTGATCATAATATTGAAGCAAGTGTAAATTATGTTTCACCAAATTACATGAGAAATGAAGAACCTTGTGTGGAAGAAAGACGTATTCCAAATTCAAGACCTTCAAGGACCCCTAAATGGTTAGTTGAAATTGATGATAACATTATAAACAATTTTGAACGCAAGAGGTCAACACGAACTATTCGGTTGTGGGCTAGAATACTTTTCAACCAATATTTTAGCGATAAGACATTGACCGAGCAATGCCAACTTTTTGTACAATTTCTAAATATGCAAAAGATGAGACCTTTGCTAGCTAAATTGAAGATTCGTCTGAACAAGAGGACCGAAAAAAATTCTATTATTGTCAAAAATATTTTTAATGCTCTCAAGTCTATTGGAAAAAATAACAAGGAAAAAGATAAGAGAGCTGCTCGAAGAGTCATTACCACCACCCTAGTAAGCCATCAATTGAAAAAGGCTCACTTTATGAGACAAACTTGTATTGATTTTGACTTAAATTGTAAAAATTTGGATAGAGCACTTGCAAGAAGAGAAAGGATGATCCTCTTCAAAATGATACATGGGATTTTTCCGGAAGGCTTACACATATTGATAAGAAGCTAACCGATAATGTAAAGCAGAAAATTCAACAATTTTGGCATGATAACTCTAGAGTATCACCCAATGAAAAGGATGTTTTAAAGTTAAGAATTGGCAGTCGAGACCATACACCGCATCCTAAACATTTCTTGGAATCAAACCAAACAATGTTGTTCAAAAAATTTATTCAAACACATCCAATTATGGAAATCTTGCAAAAAACTTTTGAAGGTTTGAATCCATTTTATTGTGCGCCTCTTAAGATTCGTAATACTTGTTGTTGCAAATACCATGTGGACTTTTCAATGTACCATGAACTATTATGCTATATCTGTTCTACTTTTCATACTAATGAAATGTTGCAGGAGTGTGGTGCAATGCATCTTCCGAAATCATCAAGGGACTTGCTAGATCTTTTTTTATGTTCTAGGGATGAAGGTTCCTTTTTCTATAGAAATGATTGTTTAAATGTGAAGTGCTCACAATGTGGTGGCTTGTCAAAGTTTTTTCAATGTTTTCATGAGGGTTTTGAACATGAACTTGGAAAGAATATTGTTGAGAAAAAGAGATATGAGATAGTCAAATATACTTTGCAGAGTGGAGGTGAAGGTTCTAGATGCGAGTTGGTTACAAAAGAATGGAGTGTTGTTGATTTTATTTCAGATTTTAAGGACAATCTTTTCTACAAATATGCAAGGAATAGTCATAGGTCTGAGTGGTTGGATCAACAATTCAGGATATGTAAGGACTCTTTTCCGATTGGCACTATTATATCAGTGGTTGATTTTGCTGAAAACTACACATTGCAACCACAAAATGAGGTACAATATTAGTATTACAATTCCATTCAGATTGCTATTTTTGTCCACATAACGTTTAGACATGCACCTGATAGTACAAAGGAGGATCGAAAGATAATTAGAGAGTATCATTTTTATATGAGTGATGATAGATCTCACTCGTCCGAGTATGTCCAACATTGTTTTGAGAATTTTTTTGAGTTCTTACAGGAGCATGATAAAACAGACTGACATCTCATTTGGTCAGATAACTGTACAGGTCAATTCAAGAATGCTTGTATGTTTTATTGGTTGAGTAGACTGCATGTAGAGAGGGGTGTACCTAATATTTGGAGTTTTTTTGAAGCTGGGCTTGGGAAAGGGGAGCATGATGGAGCAGGTGCATGTGTAAAGAGAGCTCTAGTTAAGGAGAAAATGAAGATTTCAGGAGCAAAATTCAGTGATGCACATTCTATTGTTGATTGGTGTAGTTCAACATTGTCATAGGGAGGGACACTTGATTCAACAGTGCACAAATTCTTTTGGTTGGTTGAGGAGGGTACAATGGGAGGCAGATTGGATTGTCATACAATCAAAGATGCATTTGTTTCAAAGCTCATATGCAAGCATATGGACCATTTGGACACGATAGTTGGCTTGTTTTTGTCAAAGTTGTATTCAGTGCGAGTGGGATCAATGCAAGTCAAGTGAGTGGGTGGATACATGGGTTCCACAGTATCTAACTCCTTTATATCAAACTATATCCATGAGAAATTACACAATGGAAAGTTCACTTGATTACGACCGACTTTCAGATCTACTACATCCAGGACATGTTTTTGCAGTTGTTGCACCACAGGGGAATGAAGAGAGATCAGAATATTGGTTGGCTTGATGTGTGCGGGTAAAGCACAAGCTAACACAATCGATGGAAGATGATGATGGGTTAGTGTATCCTACAAGTTCAGTTGTGGTTGCAGGAACTTGGTTGCGAACATACATGATTAGAAAGAATGGCATACCTACATTTGAAGACTACGAGAAACACAAAACCATTCTCATGTATTCACACCTTGTTATAACAACAAATGTTAAGTTGTTGAAGCATCATGCCAAGCCAAAGACAAAACAACTATGGACACTTAGTAATGCTGATCATGAAGCAATATTGGATACTCTTAAGCAAAGAGATGACCCTTCAAGCACACTTGAATAGCATATTCAAGAATGGAAAGTACAATGCTTAAGCCTCTTTTTTGTTGTGACAATATAGATATATCATTTGACAAATTTTGTGATATTCTTGGCATGATTGATCATGGACATGCTGCAACAATAGCCAACTCTGATCCTTTCAAAAAGGTATGCGACATATTACAATAATATAGATTGGTTATTCAATGCATCTTTTATAGTTTGCATTACCAATTCATCATCATTCGGGTTGTTTAGATTAATATAGATTTGTTAGTTTAAGCATATTTTTTGTTGTTACAATATAGATTTATCATTTGAAAAATTTTGCGATATTCCTGGCATGATTGATCATGGACCTACTGCAACAATAGGCAACTTTGATCATTTCAGAGAGGTATGTGAAAAATTACAATAATATCGATTGGTTATTCTAAGCATATTTTCTATTGTATGTAGTTTAACTGCTACCTTGATGGTTTGTATAGGTGTTTGTCACTCCAAAACGCCAACATACTACTCTTGTGGAAGACTGTGCCCTGAATGCCTCAAATAGGAAAATTTTGTAAAAATTGAATTTTGAAATGTGAAACAATGTAAAAAGGTCATAATTGTGTATAGGCATAATCTATATCTAGTGATGTTTTTTGAAATACAGTTCAAATGTCTGCCATTCTATAAAGGGTATGTTTAAAATGTAAAAATATTTTTGTACTTAATCGAGCTAGAACCGAAGGTTTTCTTCTTGGTTCTTTCCTGTCGGTATGCTCGTTTGAACCAGGTTTTGTAATATCTCCTATTTATATATAATAAATTACAGTGGCTTGCCACTTTTTCGAAAAACAAAAAAGTAAAAAGTTCATTGTGAATTTAATTTCCCATGTAATTGATTCAAGTTGATTGGATAAGAGTTTTTTGATGCAAGAGCTAGGACTTGTAGAATCTTGATCCAACCCTAAATATTTATGCCCCCACATTTCATTGACATTAGCACTTTGGACTCTTAAGGGAAAACGTCGGTCCAATGCAGCTCAGAGCGATTCAGCGTATTTGGGTGCAAAAGAGAACCATACCTAGCGTAAACGTACCCATCCGGACATGTTGGAACAGTCCGTTGGGTCGTACGAGTTCGAGAATGAAAGTTGCACCACTTTGCAACTTTACACTGCTTGCATTTGGCAACTTTTCCCTCAACTGAAAACTCATCACCATGGGAAAATGCATTCGAGATAGCAAAAACCGAGAGAGATTATTGTAGATGGTCTCAACATGATCCCATATCCTTAGACGAAGAGTCTGTAAGCATCACGGTTTCCGAGAAATAGTTCATCAAAGTTTGATGCCTTTTAGCACTTTGGACTCTTAAGGGAAAACGTCGGTCCAATGTAGCTCGGAGCGATTCGACGTATTTGGGTGAAAAAGAGAACCATACCTAGTGTAAACGTACCCATCCAAATGTGTTGGAACAGTCCGTTGGGTCGTACGAGTTCGAGAATGAAAGTTGCACCACTTTGCAACTTTACACTACTTGTATCTGGCAACTTTTCCCTCAACTGAAAACTCGTCACCATAGGAAAACACCTTCGAGATAGCAAAAACTGAGAGAGGTTATTGTAGATGGTCTCAACACAATCCCATATCCTCAGACGAAGAGTATGTAAGCATCATGGTTTCTGAGAAATAGTCCATCAAAGATTGCTGCCTTTTAGCACTTTGGACTCTTAAGGGAAAACACCGCTCAAATGCAGCTCAGAGTGATTCGGCATATTTGGGTTCAAAAGAGAACCATACCTAGCATAAATGTACCCATATGGACGTGTTGGAATAGTTTGTTGGGTTGTACGAGTTCGAGAATGAAAGTTGCACCACTTTGCAACTTTACACTACTTGCATTTGGCAACTTTTCCCTCAACTGAAAACTCATCACCACGGGAAACGCCTTTGAGATAGCAAAAACCGAGAGAGGTTATTGTAGATGATCTCAACACGATCCCATATCCTTAGATGAAGAGTCTGTAAGCATCATGGTTTCTGAGAAATAGTCCGTGAAAGTTTGCTGCCTTTTAGCACTTTGGAATCTTAAGAGAAAACGCTGCTCCAATGCAGCTCAGAGCGATTCGACGTATTTGCGTGCAAAAGAGAACCATACCTAGCGTAAACATACCCATCCAGATGTGTTGGAATAGTCCATTGGGTCTTACGAGTTCGAGAATGAAAGTTAGACCACTTTGCAACTTTACACTACTTGCATCTGGCAACTTTTCCCTCAACTGAAAACTCATCACCACGGGAAAACGCCTTTGAGATAGAAAAAACTGAGAAAGGTTATTGTAGATGGTCTCAACACGATCCCATATCCTTAGACGAAGAGTCTATAAGCATCATGGTTTCTGAGAAATAGTCTGTCAAAAATTGCTGCCTTTTAGCACTTTGGACTCTTAAGGGAAAACGCTGGTCCAATGTAGCTTGGAACGATTCGGTGTATTTGGGTGCAAAAAAGAACCATACCTAGTGTAAATGTACCCATCTAGACGTGTTGGAACAATCTGTTGGGTTGTACAAGTTCGAGAATGAAAGTTGCACCACTTTGCAACTTTACACCTTTGTAGAGATTTAGGGATGTCCTCTTTAGATCACTCTATTCTGAATAGGTTTGCGGAGCTACTAATGTTAAATCCAAGTTGACTGACTTTGAGAAAATCGTATCCCAATGAACACGATAGAGGTCCCACTTCTTCTTGAATGCAGGAGCACCATCTAACCCTTTATCTCCATTCCTCTTGAAGCATCTTTTCTTTCCTCCTTTTCCTTCCTTCTTCGAGGATTGAGTGGAAAGAACATGAATGTCTTCATTTGTAGGGCTTCGTCCAATACCTCTCGCAACCAACCTTGACTCCTCTTGAATACAGTCAACCCTCAACTGATCAAACTTGGGAAGTTTCGATCTCATGCTGATTCCTTGAATGTAAGACTCCCAAGATGAAGGAAGACCATTAAGAGCCAACATGGTCAAATCTTTGTCATCAACAATATGACCATTTATCTCGTTGTCTTCAACTTAGAGACCGGATAATACAACTGAAAGCACTCAAAAAATGAAACACAACAAGAAATTTGTTTACAACTCAGGGCCAGCTCATGGCTGAATTTGATACAATGAATAATAGCACCTCTCATAGATGCAAAGATACAATTGAATATGCTTCTCCTTGAAATTGGCCTGCTGCTGCAAGATGAAGCGCTGCTGCTCAAGTGCAAACTTTTGCTTGGATTGAAAATTATGCTGAATGAACTTGATTGAGGAAATGAACAAAAATCACCTCGTATTTATACAAAATAAGGTGACTCTTCAAGGAGGTCGGTCTCTCTTGAAAATAATAAATTATAAAATATTATCAAGGAAGGTTGGCCTCATCCATTCAAATAAAATGAGTATAAATTAAATAGCCATAGGCTATCATTTAATTTATTACAACTTAATGTGATCGCTATCATGTATGAAAAATGTGGTAGCATAGACAAGGTGGTGGACTATTTGAAAAAAATGCTTCAAAGAAATGTGGTCATAGAATTCAATGACAGACAAATGCAATTGACAACTGCTCATAGTTTTTAGTTATGCAATGTGAAGTAATTGCATAACTGCTTAGGTTGACTTTGTAAGAACTATATTGTAATTGAAAAAATTTCATCTATGAACATCTAGTTGTTAGTTATGCAACATGAAGTAATAATTTGAGTTTGAAAGATGTGTAATGCAATATAATCAATGATATAAATATAAACTACATAATATAACCATTCAATTTTAAGCTATTGTACATTGATATTTAACCATTGCTCAAGATAAAAATTTCAAAGAGTTTAATCATGCACATGAGGAACAAATTAAATTTCGATTGTCAACTTCTATATATCAAATTATCCAATAATCAAGTGTATGTCCATATACAAAAATGGTATCGATGCCAACTCAAACAAAGTTTTAAAAAATGTGGCATATGCCATCTCAATATGTATTCAAAATTTACATGCCAAAATGTCTATCTCATCCTAAACTACTAGTGGATCATCAAAATGGAGCCTCTTTGAAGCACTCGTTGGCTCTGAAGTTAGCTGCACAATAAAAATTCAAACCACAATTGAGATTAGTTATACTATATAATTTAAAATTGAATAATTAACATCAAAATCAATAGACATTGAATTTTAATTGAACTCTAAAATTGAAATCTTGATTACTTGAAATATACGTCTCTTCAAAGGGTCAGGAGTCCTACAATATACCAAATCAACTTTTGAAATGCCAATCTATATATGTGAACAAAAACATAAAATTGATCCAAGTTAGCACATGATTATTGGTAATAGGAACTTATTTACCAAACACAAAATAAAATAAGCACATACCTCTTTAGGTTGATCTTTTTATTTATCTCCTTCAGGTGTTTTGACACCTCCTCCTTGAGGTGTTTCAACACCTACTCCTTGAGGTGTTCCAATAACTACTCCTTTAGGTGGTGTGTCCCTTGTCATCGTAGCTGTATAGCTCATAATTGCCTATACATAAAATTGACAAGTACATATGAAACTACCAATCTATGTCGACGTATGTATAATCAATATAAGATCTTAAAAATCTTAATTCAATCCAATTTGAGTTCAATTACCTTCCCTTTATCTAGATTTGCGCCTCCATAGTCTGGACGATGCTGCACCTCACTCACACTAGGTATTTCCTACAGGAGGAAAACAAGATAAACATATAAGTTATTATATAATTTTATTAATGACAATTCAAATGACAAGCAAGTATATAATATAAAATGTAAATGAGTGAGTGCGAAAATATATACTGTGTGTGTGTCCAAGCCAAATGAAATGGCCCTAAGGGTGCTATCAGTCACTCGTGTGAGCTCCTCCTTAGACATCAACTGTTAAATAGACCATGTAAATAAATATTAGTACTTGATACTATCTCTTATTAATATTCATTTAAAAACAAATGCAAGTTATGAAATTACAACTTAAATCTTACCTATGTCACTATTCCAGCATCTCCCTCTCTAGCAGGAGAGGACTCTGTAGGGTGCGCTCCACTCCCCTGCGACTGATCTATAATGTCCACATCATGGAGATCATAATCAAAAGTGTCCAAGGGATGCTCAGCGGGCTGTACAAGAGGACCCAAGCATATCTGGTGGCACATAGTGCAAGTATGTGGCACACAAATATGTGGACCTAAGGAGGATGATGCAGCAGCACTCGAGCCTTCGCCAACATCACCAAAATATGGCTGAGCTAGTGTAGAAGCATGTGAAACCAAATGACCACTCAAAGAGTGAATAGCCTAAATAATCTGTGTGGATGCATTTTGGATAATCTCTGGATGATATATTGGAGGTGGCGGAGGAAGGGGAGGAAGGGGAACATTTGGGCATGAGACTACTCTAACTGCCCCTGGTCTATCCTGGGCCATACCTCCACCGATGCTCTGGAAGGGTTTAATGTCAAAGTAATTGATATGATGCCCTAACACAAACTCAACATATAATTTTTTAATAAAGTAAAATGGTATGTCAGAATTATTGTTCGGTGGTTTATCAAAAACCATACACCAATGATCCCAAAAGTTAGCTACAATGTCCCTATGCATGCACCATTTAATGGAAATTTTTGTTTTATTAACATTCACTAGCAAACCGGTGCGGGGGTCAATGAATAAAGAGGCTATTTTGGCTTTGGTTATTTGGAGATCTTTCACATCATCGTAAGAAATTCCACATCGATAATATTCCCTCACGTGTTCTCACCATGAATAAAAGGAATTATGTTGGGTGGAGAGGGTTTCTATATTTTTAATTATTTCCTTCAATGTGTTTGTCATATCACTTAATCAAGGCATTGTCTGATAAATTTCACAAATGCCCCTTAATTGCCCCAATTTTTCACCAATTAAGTCTTCAATTGGTGGCTGCGGAGGTGGTGGAGCGTTTGACATTTGTGGATTTTCATTCGCAGCCATAATACCTGATTAAAGTTAAAAACTAATTAAACTAATTGAAATTACACAATATAAATAAAATTATTGTAAAAAAACCCTAGTTTTTAATAAAAATCCAAAAAAAACCATACTTTTTCACAAAAATCAATAACAAACTCTTATTTTTGATAAAAATACATCAACAACACTAATTTTTAATCAAGATTCATTTCAAAACATTAATTTTTAATAAAAAATCAATGTAAACTCTAGTTTTTTAAGAAAATCAATAGAAAACCCTATTTTTGAATTTTTTTTAATAAAACCTACTTAATCTTAAGAGAATCTACTTGAAAAATTGATTACAAGATTGAAAAAACAAAATACTTACCTTTGAAATCGGATATCTGATCGAAGCGGATATCGGATTTGGGTTTTTCCTTGTGCGCCTGTGTGCAAACTGTGAGAAATGAAGTTGAAAGAGTCGACTTTTTTTTATATACTATTTCCAGAAATCGAATATCCGATTTGGATCAGATATCCGATTTGTGGAAACTAGGTTTGGTTTTTGGTTCGGGTAAATGTACTGACACTCGAACCTAGAAAAGTCAACTCGACATTTCTACGTTTTTGAGTCGATCCAAAACGTGATTTTTCCTCATTGCCACTTTTTGGCCCATCATGATCTTGCACATACCCATAGAAAGGTAAAATTTTGATCAATACTATGATAATTTCTTATTTTTATTAGTAGGTTAGGTTTTGTGTTACTAATCCATTTTTTCTAGCTTGTGGCATTTTCAGATTATCTTACACACTTCATTTTTTGGTGGTTAAAATGGACATGGGTTTTACAGATTTCAGTTTTGGTGCTTAAAATGGGCGTGCTTGTTACACACTTCAATTTTGGTGTTTAAAAAGAACAACACAATCTCACATTTATGTTTTTGTGCTCCTAAAATGAATAAGACAACTCTCATTTTGTTATCTTTGTTAAAATTGATAGTGTGCCTGAACATGATATATTTCTATTTGGTGCATTAAAAAGAACAAATAACTTGCACACTTTATTTTGTTGTTATTAAAAATATTGGCTATTGTCTCTTGTGTGTTTGCACAAGGTGTGTTGTTCATAGTATCCTCTCCCCTTGCACACTTGTGTGATCCTAGATGATGAGAAATAACAACATTAACCTTCACTATTTTCTTGAAGTAGGAGGCCTTCCTTGAGACACATCCTGACAAAGAACTCAATAGTTCGACCTCAAGCGACATTTTTGGGCGCATTATATAATTTATTTGTGAGAAAAAGCTATAGGTCCATCTATGCATGTAGTGCTCCAGACATGCATTAGAGACTACAGTTTTTTGATTTCTCGAGGCGATGTTTAAGGGGTCGACAATGTTAACCAATATTCTACCCACTAAACACCTTTTGTTGTAGATGCCTTTAAAGTCCTTCAAATGTAACTAATAAAGTGGTGCAAGGGATGTGCATCGTGCCCTAGCTACTCAACATGTCCTTTGTTAGGTCGAAGTAGAATCTTCTTTAGTTACTAGCAATAGTGATTAAGGGGTGAAGGAAGGTGTGCCTATGGCATTTGTCGATGACCCTGTGTCATCGGATCTCTACTACTCACCTTCATATAAAGAAAAATGTATTTAGACAAATTGCTTGCCATTATTTGGATACCCTATCTTTCTAAGTATTTACCCCTTAAATGGGAGGTGGGCCCATCTACAGTTACACACATGTTCTACCAGTACATTAGGTTGTGCATGTTTTCTTGTTATGCCCAAAGTATAAACATTCTTATCATTTGACACAAAACAATATATTAAAATAAAATAATCACTTATTGAACATCAAGGTTTCCTAGAAGTTGATTTTTTGACAAAACTGTGTGTACTACATTCATTAGCTTGTGTTCCACAACTATGTATCTACATCATAGAAATAGTGTGACACATTTGTTGGTGACTATGAAGAATTCATTTGTTAAAATACCACATCTCTCTATGGCAACATACCTGTTGCTTTTTGTACTACAACTATCATTGGAAAATTCAATATACAACTCTAAAAAATGACAGTACACCGCAACTATGTCTTATGTAATTGATAGGTTTAGAAACACAACTTTATAGACTACACTGCAATCGTCATCTTCTACACCGTAATTGATAAAATTGCACTGCAACTATCTGATAGAGAAAACAAAGTTCAATTTAGAGGTTGCATTGAAACATGATATTTTTACATAGCAATTCACTGTCTAAAACAATCACTTTTTATTGCATATTTAGAATCTTTAGCTTTCTTAAGTTAAAAGCATTACATCACTTTAGCATCATTTTAGGGTCATATCATAGAGTCCTTAAACTATCTTATCTTGAAAATCTTGGAAAATTGAAAACCAAAAACAAGTTTAGAAGTCAAATTCTAGAGTTATCACTTGAAGAATCATCAAAACCTTGTCTTTTACAATCTACCCCATTAACAAAATTTGAATCCCAACTCACACATCTAGTTGTGGATTCACTTTTTTTCAAATAAAATTTGAAACCCAACTCGCTATTCTAGTAGTGGTTTCACCTTTTTATCAAAAAAATCATAATCACTTAGAGGTTTAGGATTTTAAACGTGGTTACGTTAGTCCCAAAACTGAAAATTTAATCAAAAGTTGTCATCTTTTATGATCAAAAGTCAAGATATCAAATGTCTTTGCATTTAGTGAAATATTATAAAAAAATCACAAAAACATAGTTTCATTTTAGTCTTGTACCTTCAATTTGCAGATAATAAAAAAGCCAGAAACATAGAATAGATTCATTCTAGGTTACATTCATACAAAAAAACTTCAAAAATTCAAAAAAATCAAAAACTTAGAAAAAAATAAAAATCAAAACACCATCACTTTTATGGTTGTCATGCGATCTCATGTCAAAAGAAAATAAATCAATCTGATGTACAACCCAACTAGTGAGATGAACTTTGGTGAAAATCCTAGTGGTCACATAAACACACAGACTCAGAGTCCTAACCCTTTTGATAACTACATGCAACATGAAGTAGAAGATGGGCTTACACCTAAAGATATAGAGAACGCATCACAAGATGCTAGGATCTTGAAAATCATTGATGAGATGGTAAAATCATATCCTAATAAATACTTCTTGTCATTGGCACAACACGAAGATAATTTCCTACTTACTTTGATGTATCCACAATCATAGAGGGAACACCTAACATAATATCAATAGGAATAGGTGTCATGAATCAACCTCCACTAGCACCTAATACCTCACCATCCAAATCACAATGGAACATAGGTATGCCACCTTCTCAAACAACACATATCGTGTCAATAGTGAACACTTCACCACCATCATCACAGTTGAACACAACATTTTGCCTGCCCAAATGTCTCATTTATTGTCAACTATGAAAGTTCCAACACCAAATCCACCTACTAAACCAATGGAAAATCCATTTTCCTCCACATCTACAACTGTAGCACCAACCCATACCATGGCTAAAACCTAAACTTCCACTCTTTCAAACACACCAAACAAGATATGAAAGACAAATCATTCACATACAAGACCAAAAATGGCTACAACTTCAACTTCACAAAAATAAAATACACCTCTGAAAAGGACACAATCTATTTTTGGAGCAATCAAAACACAACTCCACCCCAACAACAATCAATCAACCATCTTGGTTCCACACCAACATTCTGGTTTAACCAAACCCCATCACGACTGCAAAACAACCTTGGTTCATAAACATTTGGGTCTAATCAACCCTCACCTTAGTAACCAAGAAAATTTGGTCCTACATCAACATTTAGTTTTAACCAAACCCCACCACAACCACAAAACAATCTTGGTTCACAAACATTTGGGTTTAATCAACCCCCTCAACCATAAAAAAATAACCTTGCTACATCATCATTAGAGTTTGGTCAAACTCATCCACAACAAACAACCAAATTTTTTTGTACATCCACATTGGGTTATCAACAAACACCACCACAATATAACTCAAATCCCACTTACACTTCACAATTCCAGTCACATATTCCACCCATGCAACAAAACTATTTTGGTCGAACAACTCAAAATAAACATGGTCACACTTTCATACCACAATACACCACTGGTCCATTCATGAACCCCTTACAAGGTTCCACATGGTACATACAACCCACCCCAGTTTTGATGGCACCATTGCCCATGGATATGATGGCTCAATAGTTACAGACATTACAACAAAACATGACTAACATGCATGTAACTAGGAGTTGAAAAACATACTCGGTGGAGGACCTATGTCCTTACCCCTTTGATAGGATCATTCACATGCCTCCCTTTCCCATGAACTTTGTTGTTCTTAATTTTGATAAATACAAGGGAAAAGGAGACCCCATTGAACACATACGAGGGTTTCATACAACCTCTTTAGATCTGACATATGAACATACATATCTCATGTGACTTTTACCATGAAGTTTGGGAGGTCAAGCCATCAAATGGTTTGCACACTTACCTTCAGGTATACAAACTTGGAGTGAACTAATGGATAATTTAATTTCAGACTTTTCCTACAACATATCAATTGATGCAAACATTACACATTTATGTGAGGAAAAATAGAAAGATGGCAAGACCTTCTCGTCATTCTTACAACAATGGTGAAGCTTAGCCAATAAGTGTTCCTGCCATATACTAGAGAAATAGGTGGTCCAATTTTTGTGGAGAACCTCAACAAGGAGGTTAAGTTCCACTTAAAAATCCATTGTTCCAACACATTTGAAGAGGCGATAGAGAAAGTATTATCCATTGAGAAATCCCTCATTGACAAAGAGCTTGTGATTTTTTTAAGGAGAATAGCATATATTCTCACAATAATGCCGCCGATGACAAGACTAAATTTTGGTCACAAAATAAAAATGTGATAAATGATGGTGTCATAAAAGCTAAGGTCATGAATAAAGCATATCTTGTGATCAGTCTCAAAGGAGCCACAATGATGAACACCAATAACCCCCATAGAAGCAGGAACAAACCACCAATGTGGCATAAAACAACACACAACATGGTCCTCCTAGGCCCTCACAACCAAGAAGAAAATACACACCCTTAGGGGAATCAATTGAATTAGTTTTAAAGAAACTAATACAAAATAAAATCATTCAACTCCCTGAAATAAAAAATTATGAGCCAAGTCTATTCAAACCAGCCATGTGGAATGACAATGATTTTTGTGAACATCACAGATCCAAAGGAAATAAAACATCTGCCCGCTCTAAATTAAAGAACATCATACATGATCTTATCAAATAGGGAATAATAGAAATTGATAACCAACATAAAACCATTAACACAAATCATACAATCTTCAAGGATCCTTTGCAAAACCATGGGAAAGGAAAGGCCTCAAGTTTTGAAACAATTGAAAAAGCTGATGCAAATTACACCAATGTCGCTTACGAGTACACTATCAACCACATCCACCCATCCAATAAAGAAGCTTGATCTGCACCCATCGAATGAAATTTTTTTGAGGGTCTAATTACATTTTCTAAAAAGGATATGCCTTCGTAGAACCCTAACCATATTGATGCACTACACATTGAAGCCTTCACCCAAAAGTATAGAATATGACAAGTCTTGATAGATGGTGAAACATGGATAAAAATTTGTAGTTTAATTCTTGTGAAAATTTTGGCATGTTCAAATGATGTTGTTGATCAAAACCAGAGGATAAAAATTAAAGTGTACGATGATGTCAAACGAGAATCTATAGGCACTATCATATTCCCTATTTAGGTGGGACCTCTTACAATTGAGACTCTTTATCGTATTCTAGATCTAGAGACCCTATTTAACATTCTCCTTGGACATCCATGGATCCATTCCATGAAAGCTATACCATCTATATTATACCAATGCATCACGTTCCTTTACAATGAAATTGAAGTGACTATAACGGTGAACTCGAGTCCCTTTACATCTCACCAACCATCTCAAAGTAGTTTTGGCCTCCTAGAGCATTGCCTTAATAATATTGTCATACCATCTTCCTCTATAGCAGTTGAGCCTTCAATACCACATTCATCTCCCACTCCCCTAATCCAATTTAATGTCAAATACCTTGTATTTAGAGAATATGAGCTACAAATGTACCTTTCAGATGTTGAACCACTACCATCTGCATCCCAATCATTCAATGTCTATGATAATCCTATATTTAATCAATACATATATGATCATTCACTTTTCCAGAATGATCCTATGGAGGATATCCATGAACATCCTTATTCATTCTCAAATCATATTCCCTCTAGTTCATTGCATGGGCTACCATATGTTTTTCTTGAGCATCCCAAGTTAGAGTATGCATCTCTAGTTGTTGCCTCTACTAAGCTTTCCTGCCAACTCATTGACGACGAGTGGGTTTCCTTTGGTATTACTGGTACTAAAAAGGATAGTTTCAAAAAATGTGTTGGTGAAATCGCCTGACCTATACAAGAATCATTCATATTCACCAATCCATCAAATTCCTACAGTTGCATCCATCTCTGAAACTTGGATCAAAAAGTATCTATGAAAAAAGAGAAGGCCCAAAATGAAAAAACAAGAATGAAAGAGCCTTTATCGAAAAAAGATACAAGGCCAAAGAAAAAGAAAAAATATCAAAAGACAACAATGAAAAAGCCTTTATTGAAAAACTATATAAGGTCAAAGCAAAAGAAGATGGATCAAGAAAATCCCTTCAAGAAAAATAAAATGAAAAAATGCTAGGGCGAGAAAAAAGTAAAAGCAAAAAGCAAGAATACATATAGATTGATCCTCAATTGTGTCTTTAAACCCACAAAAAATGGGGGCATTTACAAAAGAAGGCCTTCTTGATATAAACTTGTTGATCCAACATTTCTATTCACATATTTACTCCATAATCCATACAATCTAGTAGATCCACTACATTCATGCATCCCCCATCTCATAATAAATCGGTTGGCAATGTCACACAACATATCTTTGATGAATACCCCTTGATGTAATCTAATCCATTTATTGTCTAATCACTTCTTTGTGGGAAGTATGATGGTCTATGTAGGGTGCATTCTATGGATCATACTCTAGCTCCTCTCACTTGCAATATATCACATTCCCTATCTGTAGTATCATACAATCCGCATCCATCTATTGGTCACCATCTTGGGTCTCCTGAGCAATGTCCATCGTAATCGCAACATTATCGAATTCCACTAAAAGGTCACCTTGATGAAAACCTAGAAAACATGCATCTTGTGTGATATCAAAAAAGGAAAAGAGAAAGAGAAATAATTCATCCTATAGTGAAAATCATTTCGGTGGCACTTTGGATAAGTACCATGGTGAAAACCTAGAAAATAGGCACCATGTGTAGTTAGCTATTTCTCTACCATCTATCACTATTCTATTTGATTCCATCCATAATAACTTGAGCATATGCTCCTTCATAATAAAAAGCTTTCTCACCCCTTCTAATGGCTTGAGATTGATTAACATTTAGTTTCAAACTACTTATCACATTCACCCTTTCATTATAATTGGTTCTATTTCAGACTAAGGGAAATTCTCGACCTAAGGTTTCACAAGGAGCTTACACATTGTATCTAAGGATGTTATCACAAAAATCCAAAAAAATCAATAAAACAACAAAAATTCAAAAACATTGAAAAATCAAACAAAAACCCTAAAACATTCAAATATCCTTTGAAACAATCCAAATAGATGAACTATTTTGTCTCTATGCATCACTTAGGCAAGGCCATCACTAATGAGCCCCTAAGGCATTAGGTCAATACCTTAGGGTCCATCATAATCAGGTCCTCATCATACTAGTTGTCATATACAAGTTGTAAAACTTTTGAAACCAGACCAAGCGTCTTATACAAGGTGTATCATCCCTAAAAATAAATGTAATCCTATTATTTGCCTTATATAGGATGTTCCATCATTGAAACCAAATTCGATGTCTTATACAACATGCTTCATTTCCTGAAACCATACACTAGTCAAATTATGTTGTCTCTATGCATGTATACATAGGCAAGGTGAATCGCTAATGATCCCCCAAGAAATTAGGTCAATCCCTTAGGGTCTATCAACATCAATTACCCTTATTAGCTATCAATTATCTTATATAGGTTTTTACATCCTTGAAACTAGATCAAGAATCTTATACGGGGTGTACCATTCTTGAAACCACACACAATCCTACCAATTGTCTTATATAGGTTGTTACACCCTCAAAATAAACCAAGCATCTTATACAAGGCATATCATCCCTGAAACTAGACATAATCCTATCATTTGTCTTATACAGGATGTGGCATCATCGAAACCAAACTCAACGTCTTATATGACATGCTTCATTTCCTAAAACCATCACTTGTCATGGTCAATCAAACTATGTTGTCTCTATGAATTACATAGGAAAGGCCATCACTAATGAGCCCCTGAGACATGGGTCAATCCCTTAGAGTCTGTCGTAATCAATTACCCCTACCCTTATCATACCAATTATCTTATATAGGTTGTTACACCCTTAAAACCAGACCAGGAGTCTTATACAAGGTGTATCATCCCTAAAACCGAACGTAATCCCATCATTTGTCTTATATAGTATGTTGCATCATTGAAACCAGACTCAACATCTTATATGACATGCTTCATTTCTTGAAACCATACATTGGTCAAACTATGTTGTCTCTTTATGTCACATAGGCAAGGTGAATCACCAATGAGTCCCTGAGGCATAGGTCAGCCCCTTAGGGTCCGTCATCATTAGTTATCCTTATCAACTATCAATTATCTTATACACGTTGTTACACCCTTGAAACTAGACCAAACATCTTATACGAGGTGTACCATTCTTGAAACTAGACACAATCCTATCATTTTTCTTATATAGGATGTTACATCATCGAAACTAGACTCAACGTCTTATATTATAAGCTTCATTTCTTGAAACCATAAAGCTATCAAACTAAGTTGTCTATGTGCATGTATATAGGCAAGGATAATCACTGATGAGCCTTTGAGGCATTAGGTCTATCGTTTAGGGTCTGTCACAGTCGTATCTTTATCATAATCCATATCTTAAATAAATAAATTATCACTTATTATGGTCAATCGAATTGCGTTGTCTCTGCGTTGTCACATAGGAAAGGTCATCATCGATGAATTCCCAAGGAATTAGGTCAATCCCCTTAGGGTCCATTACAATAAAAAAAAATTCATAACAATCCAAATTACATAATAAAACTAACTTGGGGTCATCGGTCCCATTTCTTATTTTATTGTTTTAGTTTGGTGTTATTCAATTTTAGCTAGAGAAACTTGGGTTTAGTGGCCGTTATGGAAATTGATCACGAATTTCTTCCATGTCTCCATATGGACAAGTATGTTGGCTACCAGGTAGGAGGTCGATAGTTGCAAGGGGAACCCAAACAATTTTGGAAAGGAAACCGATTCTTGGAAGAAGTCGTAGGTTGGGGGAAGATTGCACTACAACAAATCCCTGTGATTAGCTCCCTTTTTTGCTTCCACCCATTGTTTCAATGTATTTTTCTCCAATTTTCTAAAAAAATTGGCACTATTTGTCGGGTTGGCGCTATTTTTGGCATTTATTGTACCGACGAGAACAAGCAGGCACTAAATTCGGCAAAAAGTAGCATTGACTTTTACGACATGTTTAATGCCAGGTTCAACACCAAGTTCGGTGCCAAATTTAGCACTGAGCCTAGCATGAATTGTAGCGCCAAGTTTTTTCTGAGTTTAGCTCCCGAGTCTAGCACCGATAATAGCGCCTAATTTAATGCCTAGTTAGCCACCTACTTTGGAGCATACTTTAGCGCCGAGTGTAGCACCCTATTTTTTGGCTGAATTCATGATTGACTAGTCCTATGTGCATATCATAGGTATTAGAACATATTAAATAAATAATATCGGCAACACTAGAACATATTGGTGAAAGGGAACACAATGTCCCAATGATGGAGTGATACATTATATAGTAACGAAGTTCAACATGTGGTGAAATTATATTGAGGGAACAAAAGGCTATCGGGCCAACATAAAGTCTAGTTTCCCCTATGCAACAATAAAAGGCTGAAGGCATCAGAGGAAGTGACACTTATCAGTGGAAGGCTAACAAGAGTCTCCCCAATGATGTAATAAGACCATGAACCATCAAGTACATGTTAAGGAAGGATATCAGAGGAACTAGGGCACATCGGGGAGACATTATCTGGCATCTTTCTGATACCCAAAAGGAAGGAATTCATCGATGAAGAATTCCTTGAAAATGGAATCATGGTCTCACCGATGCAACAATGATAATTGTTTTTGAATGATGTGATGTCTCATTTATATCATTAAGATATTCAAAATAAATGATCTACCTGATGACAAGATTGATAGCAAGTGGAGCATTTATGAGCTAGAGCTAATTGAATTATACCTCAATTTGATCACATATATTCATAAAGACTTGAAAAGGATTCGCCGGATGCAGGAGAAGACTAAAGGAGGTTGGGAATTCACCATTACTACACAACTCATAACCAGTGAAAGCGAATCCAAGTAAGTATACAAAAACTGACGAAGAAGTTGCTTATATAAAGGCTTATAAGAAAATTGAACAATGGAAGAAAGCTCAGAAATGCCAAAAAATAAGAAACAAGAAAAAGAGAAAAGACTTCTAAACCAGGACTTAATTGAAAGCTCAGAAATTCCAAAAATTAAGAAACAAAAAAAAAGAGCAAAGACTTCTAAACCAGGACTAAATTGACCAATGCCCGGGGTCTGGGCCAAGACCTAAAAGGAGTACACTGAAAAATCCTTCCAGGGATAAGTTATGGGACAAGCACAGAGGTTTAGGTGACGTGTGGACACCACGATGGGGATATGACCTAATCATATACCATTATAGAAAATAGTATAGGTTTCAACCAGTCTGCAACCCATGGAGATTGAACCTATGAAGATTAGTGGTACCCAATATATTTGTTAATACAAAGCTGGTTAAAGCTCTAGCCAACAAATATGACCTTGAAAGAAGAGCTATTCAATCACACAATGGGTCTGACATTCTCATTATCTCCAAAGATCTCATTTCTAATGTTTTTCAATTGGAATGCTCTTTGAATTTACCATTTACAATCAAAGACCTTCTAATAGATTATCGTTAAATGGAAATTAGCTATAAAAGATGGAAGCTACCACTACACAGGCCCAAGGATGAAGGTAGCCAGCTCAGAAGGTTTTCTAGTAATGATAACCCTCCATTTCATGAGGATTAATTTGAAGAATATTTTCAATATACATATTATTCAGCTAGACAAGTGTTAGGAGTAGAGGTCCCACCCCTCATGTCAATTGCCCCAATGGTCCTGGTTGTAGACATACAAAGCAAAGATGCCAAACCATTTGACTATACCGGTTATTTAGCCAATGCTCTGAACCAGGGATTGGCAAGGATCAAAAGCAAAAGTGATAGTATTCATGATTTCAAACATTACTCTTTGTTTATGCATTTTCTTCTACATGAAGGACATGTTAGAAGGTTCTAGGGAGAAGAATTAAGGATAAGAGATGTAGATGAAAGTGGGAATTTTAAACTTGTATAAATGTGGATTTCCATATGGGATAGTAGATATGGTAGATCACACTATCTGTACTTTGAGGAATATTTTGTCAAGACATTGTTGAAATTGTTGGGACATACATGTAATTATAACCTGTCCCCTGAAATACATAAATTATTGAGACCAAAGGAAAAGGAACCCCAAGAAAAAGGTAAATCATAATTGGGGGGATTGGTATGCATTTCCTAATTGCACTATGATTAAAGTTTATGGGTTTGAAGGAGCCCCAAATCTATTGTCAAAAACAGTTCCAGACAGAATAGCCTATTTGGAAATTGTGATACAATTGGCTAAATCTAATGCAAAACATCTTAAGAGATACAATAAATAGTCTATCATGCCTAGCACTTTGTGCTTTGGATATTTTACAGCAGTCACCAGTGAAGGGGATGAAGAAATTGATACAAAATTGGAAAAATACAATTTACCTTTGGGTAATGAAAGAAATAATTTTGATACAGAGGGTTTTATTCACAAGGAAAAATTGTCACAAAGAATATCAGGGTATGAACACCAATTCTCTATTGATTATGTAATAAGAAATTATGATGAGGCCTCAACAAAAGATAGGATGACTGCATATAACAAAGTTGTGCTTGCTAAGACCTGGAAGAAAGGAAATGTCCCATCCTATTATGAGGCATTTGATGAAGTACATGATCCTCTGGAAAGAATTGAGCAACTCATCACTCATGTGGATGAGATAATAAAAGACGTACCCCCAGATGTCTTTGAAGCACCTCAAACAACCTATTCAGGAATGCAGACTGACGACATAGAGCCTCTTGATTACATATCCTCACAACCCACTCTAGAAATGAACTTCTCTGTAGATACAACCATGAGTGAAGAAGGTGAAGAAGAGAGTGATGAGGATGATGATGAGGTCAAACAGATAAGCGGCGCTATAGTTAGAGAATATGAGCCACCTCCAAAATGAAACATTGTCAAATTTGAAGCATCAGATGAACTTTGTGATGATGTGAGAGTCAAGGCCGCACAAGAATTTATTTTTGACAGTGATTTTGTCAAGAATTTTGAATTTAAATTATTTTTTATGAGCATAAAGGTAGAATTCTAAGATAGAGGATGAAGGATGTCACTCCTAAGCAGGAGGCATCTGCCTTGGAAGAGTTGAGAAAAGAAATAGACAAAGAGTTAGAATCTATCACCTCCGAAAGGGGAAAATAATTACTTCAAGAGGTTGGGGTACTACTCTTACCAGGATGGGATATCAGCTCTACAATAGTGTTTGATAGTTTTAGGAAAAGAGGAGATCAAACAATGCATCTAATAGAAGAGGCAAGTGATAAAATGTACTCAGGATCAGGGTACAACCCAGATGAAGGTACCCTACTAATTTGGGAATTGTATCCTCAAGATAAAAGGCCTGCTCTCATCCATAATCCAAACCAAGTGTTTGGACATCTTTTGGTCCATAGGGTAGGGGACACTAACCCCATTGAAACAACTGAGCTAAACATGAATGTTGCAAAATTTAGTAAGGCATAGATTGAAAAACTGGTAAATTAAGGAAGGAGGTGGCTAGTCACAGAGATAAAACATCTTCCTCTTCCAGATTAGAATTATATTCCCCATGGTTAGAGAGTGACAAAAGAATATTGGATGCATTAGCAGATGTAGCTTAATAGAAACACTGTCATCAGAAGTCTCAAGAGAAATGCAAGGAGCTAGGAATAGGAATAAAAACCACTAAATTTAATGTTGTGTCTGAGATAATCAAAGAAAGATTCAACAGGATGATGGATCGTGCTGATGAATATTGGAATTGTTTTAAAGACAAACACTCAAAATTTGTGGAGAATGAAAGATTGCAAAGATGGATGATTGACAAAAGGGAGGAGCTCCAAAATGAGAAAGCCATGAAAGGTGAGACATTGCAAACATACAATAAGTTGGTGGAATCACACAAAAAGTACGACATTAGGCTCAAAGAGGACCTTGGCTATTTTGATTTGCATCTTGTAGTCCATGATAGCCTTGGCAATCCTAGGGAGAAACATGATTGGAAGGATGAGCTCACCATGTATCTACATACTGCATTGCAAGAAATAAGTGACGAAGAGATGGTGTTACAAAATACACATAAACAACTTGAAAAGATGATGTATGTGGAATATGATATGAAGGGTGAAATTGCCAACGTGGAAACTTATGTTGAGGAGGAATAAACTCATGATCTCTCTGCCATCAACTTGTTCATCAGCCAAACCAGAGATGCAACAAATACATAGGGGCAACCATTGGAGCTTAAAGACCAGTCGACATCATAAGGAAGATACACTCTGCAGGTGGTGCATTATCATGGATTAGAAGCCTTGAATAGATCTTAAGTGGTCACGGGCACTTGTTGGAAGATTAACGAATCAATGCATTCATGTGTTGAAGTGTTATGTTTTCATTTATGTTAATTAACTATTTGTCATCAAACATCATAACTATTTGTTATAATGCATATTATTTAAAAGGTAGTATAATGGAGATGACTAATTATAATTCGTAATCCATTTTCACTATTCAATTATTGTGTCAATTTTCATGCTTATTTATTGATTTGCTATCTCCAAAGTGATCTTTTCAAGTTATTAAAGTCTGCAAGATTTATCAGGGCACATTTGTTGTTATTGTGTGGATGCTTTGATTGGTTTCTGATTAGGTGTGAATTAAAGTCCTTTCAAATAATTTACTTTAATTGGATCCTATTAAGGATTAAAAGTCCATTTAGAGAAAATGTTTTGACTGGTTTCCATCAACTTAAGAATTAAAATTGCTTTCATACTTCCACAATAAATTGAGGGGATAAAACTGGGATTATTAAAGAAGAGCACTGTAATATCAATTAAAGTAATATAATGGAGAACATCTTATTATCAGAGATTCTCCATGACTATGTCATCATTCTGTATTTTTCTTATGTTTGCCATACTTATTTCTTCTTATATTTGAATGAATATCAGTTATTGAGCCTCAATATTGTGCTTATGTGAATGAATGTGCTGATATAGTAAAGCAATTATTATGGATGTTGGTAGAGTTGCTAATTTTTTTTGAAAATTTGAGCTTATTTTGCCTTGTTACATGTTCAACATAAAAATGGAAACTATTTAAAAATAATAAAGTTAACAAAGTTTCTTATTTAAATAATTGTGAGCTATGTGCATTAATATTTTATTAACTTTTGTGTCTCCACATACATATGTTGATACAAAATGAATGGAAGAAGCATCCAAGTAATCCTAATTTTTTCTACCAACAATTCATACCAAAGATTGAACAATTTAAGGATATTGCAATATGTTCTTTCAAGTAATTAATATTATCATCATCCTCATCTTGATTTGCATCATCTTCATCATCATTGAAATTTGACTATAGACCATCTATACATTACAACATAACAGGAAAATAGTGCCTAAAATAGTGTCGGATTTTAGTGTATTTTAGACCACGAATCGAGTGATTTGGCTGGCACTAAACTCAGTGCAAAAAGGCATGGTCTTCTTGGCGCCGAATTTTGTGACATCTATTGTGTCAGAATTTGCACCGTAGTTAGCACCAGGAAATCATAGTGTCCACGTTAGCACCCAAAATAGCGTCGAGAACTAGCATCTCTTCAACCACCTGAAATAGCGCCAGAAATAAAACCGAAAGTAATGCCAAAATTGGCGCCCAATTCGGCTTCCGATTTTTCTTCTATGTCTACTCCCATTTTTGCTTCTAGTTTTTCTTCCAATTTTGCTTCTAGTTTTGCTTCCACTTTTACTTTCGATTTTGCTTCCAATTTTTCTTCCACTTTTGCTTCCACTTTTGCTTTCGATTTTGCTTCCAATTTTGCTTCCGGGTTTGCTTCAACTTTTGCTTCTAGTTTTGCTTCCGGTTTTGCTTCCATTTTTTCTTCCAAGTTGTCTTCCAATTTTGCTTCCCATTTTGCTTCTAGGTTTGCTTTCGGTTTTGCTTCCAAGATTGCTTCTAGTTTGCTTCTAGTTTGGCTTCCATTGTTGCTTCTTTTTTTGCTTCTTGTTTTGCTTCCATTTATTAATTTAATATGTTTTATTTCAATTTAATTAGTTAAATATATCGTGCCTCTTAAATAACTCATATGATTATACATTAAGTAATTTAATTATTTAACTCATATAATTAAATAACAAGATAATAATTTTTTTGGGTCGGTAATACGAAATTTTTGTATTGCTTGTAAAGATAAAAAAGTACATCTATTGTTCAATGTCATTACCAACCAAAAGAGCTTAACACTTCTCTGATTTGTTCAATTACGTTCTAGAGGTTCCAAGCATTAATTTTACCTTTCATCACTGCCTGAACTATTATTGTAACATGATCATCATCTATAATTAAAACAAATGAGTCAAATATTTATAATTTAATTGAATTTGACAACATCCATCCTGAGCAGTAAATTAAAATCATCATACGTAATAAATATCCATCCAAAAATCATCGACCACTTTTAATATATATAAATTGACAAGTCAATACTGATAAAATCATCATCATATATAACTAAAACAAGTGAAAGTCAAATATAGTAGTACATCAAAAACATGTCAAAATGATACATGTACAAATGATATATAAAAAAGTACATCTATTGTTCAATGTCATTACCAACCAAAAGAGCTTAACACTTCTCTGATTTGTTCAATTACGTTCTGGAGGTGCCAAGCATTAATTTTACCTTTCATCACTGCCTGAACTATTATTGTAACATGATCATCATCTATAATTAAAACAAGTGAGTCAAATATTTATAATTTAATTGAATTTGACAACATCTATCATGAGCAATAAATTAAAATCATCATACGTAATAAATATCCATCCAAAAATCATCGACCACTTTTAATATATATAAATTGACAAGTCAATACTGATAAAATCATCATCATATATAACTAAAACAAGTGAAAGTCAAATATAGTAGTACATCAAAAACATGTCAAAATGATAAATGTACAAATGATATAAATAAAATTGATAAATTATGTAACTCAAACTGATACAAGTCAAGATGATACATTTCCAAATGATATAGTAAAAATGATACATGTAATTATGATACAACTCAATAATATAGTACTGTAGGCCGTGAAAATGATACATGTGATAATAACAATGAAAAGAGTCATCATAATGATATATCAACAATGATCCATGATGCAGTCTATATGATTATGAATGTCATTGGTTACTACCACCATCTATCTCATGATCATGATCATGATCATGATGATGATCATCATCATCGTCGTCGTCGTCGTCGTCATCATCGTCGTTTTCGTCGTCGTCGTCGTTGTCATTGTCATCAGCCTTGGTGTCTTCTGTATCTGCATCATCAACATCCTCTGCCATGTGATCTATACCGGCAGAACCAATATTTTGTGGATCTATATCATCTTGAGGACCATGTTGATCTTCTGGAAGACCTGTGTTCTACAAAAGAAAAACATTTAGAATGAAAAGTTATTATTTATTTCGTGCAATAATTTATTTTTTTGTTATATATCTAATATTACAATATATGAGACGAAACCATAATCATATTACATCATATCAAAGCGCACATACCATAATAAAATTTCAATAAAGTTATAGCTAATACTGGTGAGTCGGGAGAAACTTCAACTTTGAAAAACAAAGCCAATTAGGCTGGCAGACTTGTGGATCAGACCAACATTCTGTGGAAGAGGAAGAAAGATGTACTCCGCATGTACGCCATTCCTCAATATTTGCTTGATGGCATCAAGGAATGGTTGAACTCCATGGATATAAAGTATTATGAAAGCAAAATGAACTTGAACTAGCGGCCAATTTTGAAGACTATTATTGATGATCCAAATAAATTTATTGAAAATGTTGGCTGGGAATTTTTGAATATGGAAGCTAGTGATTCTGATTCTGATAATTTAGAAGAGCCAGATCAAGGATACAAACCCTCTGATGTAGAAGAGGAATCATAATCAGATTTCATGTAGCCACCATCAAGAGTGTTACAAGCCAATTAACAAGATGGAGGGAATTCTTATATAAGGATAATTTTCATTGTTGCAGGTACCGGCTTTAATGCCAACTACAATAGCAACATTAACATTCTCTAGTGTTGATGGGTGTTTTGGCACACTTTCTCAACACAAGAAATGCATAGGTGCATCACCTTTCTTGAAAGACAATCTTCCACAATCAAATTTGAGAACACTATCCCAAGGTCTCTAATGTCAGGTCTTGATAGTGCTTGGAATATCTCAGTTGATTTATGTGATTCGTTGGAATCACAAGGTGGTCTTATGGATGAGTTACAAAGTGTGGGAAGTTGGGTCTGCAAATGGAGTTCTTAGGATGGGAGAGTTATTGTGTGTTTGCTACAGGTTCAAACAACAATCTTGAAATCCATTTAATCATTGGATTTATCTTTACAATGTGCAATGAACCTTAGCATAGGTTACTTATTAAAAAAAAAAGGCAGGGAAGAGAAGAGGTTCCTGGACCTAAAACTATGAATGAACAGTGATCATGGAGGCTGCTATAGTAGAAAAACTCCCTAAACTGAGTTTTTCTTGGCCAAGAGGATCCTATAGTTACACAAAACCAGTGTAATTGTCTAAGGACTGCAGATTTTTAGTTTGCATACACACACCATGAACATGCAATCAAACTAAGTTGCAACAATAAAGGAATGAAGCTAAGACTAGCTTTGCAAAGTGATTCATCATCAATGAACCACAAAAAGCATGAGTTAGAAACTCATCAAATACTGAAACAACAATCACCATCACCACTTCCATTCAAGAAACTAACAACTAAATTAAAAGGGAAGTAGAACCATGCATGCAAGATGAGAAAAATCAAAAAGAACAGATCCATAAAATCATGCAATGTTGTCTTCTATTGTTGCAAATTCTTTTTACACCAACTCTCCAACCCCTTAAAAATGAGGGGCATACCCCCATTTATAGTTTTCCAAAGCCTGAATGAATGGCTAGGATTGAATTACATTGTGTGGCACAGATTTGATTGCACTAGGGCTTCACCTACCCCACAATATTCAGCAATTTAAAATACATCTTTTATTTTTTCCTTATTTTGTCTTTTAGTGCCCAGGTGTTGTAGCAGTTTTGTCCTCTTGCTGATTTCCATTTTATTGTAGCTGAAACTACCTGGAAGCTGCCCTCTACCCGATGGACTTGCAACATTCTTCATTAGATCAAATAGGTCTATTGACGACTGGCATCAATGAATTGGTTGCCTCTGATTTGGGCGGACATCTCCTTAAAGATCACCATCATCTGGTGAAAAGTAGGAAAAATCCCTTATGCTTTCTTCAAGGCCACCCCCCTTGCATTTTTTCATTGACTTCCTTGGCATAGGCCTTCTTCTAATGCCATCTCTATTGATGTGTGCTACAAAGAGAGGTGGGCATAAAATGAATGGTGACAAGAGCTATATGCTTTTCCTTGTTCAACTTTCTCAATGGGTCTCCTCGACGGACCCGCAGTAGGCTTCTTGAACCCTGCATACATGAAGTGTCGTAAGTTCTTTCATAACCAAATCAAAGCAAATGTTAGTCAAATCCTACAAAATCCTTGTTAGATTCACCCATGCATCATCAAAATATCATAATATTCAGTGTAAATTGCCATTAGCAATTTATTGGAAGGAATTTGGACAATCTAGGCCCAAGAGGCTAGATTTCCCTAGCCAAAATGTTGTTTTAAAAAGGTGAACAGGGGAGGGCAACCCGAATGATTTATCCCACCTTCAAATTTAGGTGATTTGAAAATTCCATGGGGAAGAGCATCCAATTTCAATATGTGGGTCAAAGCTTGTTTCCAAATTGGGAGACGTTTGGATCATAATTGGGGCACCCAAAGTTACGAGGAGGGAAATCAATCTAGAGTTTTTTGTTTGGAACAACCATAGTGAGGTGGCATTCCAGGGATGGAGTTCTGAGATCCGGGACTCGTGATGCCGAAGGACGGCAGACAGGTGACGGATGACAAAAAATGGGTAGAGGGACAGTGGCCTGGAAGGGAGTTCCAAAAACGGCCAGGAAGGGACGGAGTTCCCAGAACAGCCACAGAGGGATGGAGTTTCGAAAACGGCCAGGGAGGGACGAAGTTCCCAGAATAGCTGCAAAGGGACGGAGTTCCGAAAATGGCCAGGGAGGGATGGAGTTCTAGAAATGGCCAGGGAGGGATGGAGTTCCTAGAATAGCCATAGAGGGATGAAGTTCTAGAAATGGCTAGGGAGGGATGGAGTTCCTGGAACAACAGTAGAGGGACGGAGTTCCGGAAATAGTCAGGGAGGGACGAAGTTCCTGGAATAGCTGCGGAGGGATGAAGTTCCAAAAACAGCTAGGGAGGGATGAAGTTCCTGGAACATCCATGGAGGGACGAAGTTCCATAAATAGCTAGGGAGGGACAAAGTTCTTGGAACAACTGCAGAGGGAAGAAGTTCCAGAAATAGCCAGGGAGGGATGAAGTTCAATAGCCAGGGAGGGACAAAGTTCTTGGAATAGCCGCAAAGGGACAAAGTTCCAAAATAAAAATTTTGCAACCTCCTAAAACTTAACGAAACCTTGGCAACTCACTTAGGCACCACAAAAACATCCCAAATCCATAGGAAACCTATCCCCAAAGTCAAAAATCAAGGAAAAAAGTGAATCGAGTGAGCAGGGACGAGGCCAGGAGAACGCCAAGGAACCGGGCGAAGGGAAACTCGTAGGGGCACCTCCGTGAAAGAAAAAGACTTAGAGAAACTCAAGTAGGTGAATTTGGTCAGGGGAATTTGATCGTTTGACGATACATGACCAATGTAGGCTCGAGGAAAGGGGCACGCAAAAGAAGATGGGAGAAAAGTAGCCCATCAGGAGTGAAAAGAGGGGGTCCCTGCCCAAGACGGGGCATGTGTGCAAAATATGCACAACAAATGGTGACTCGCTGGGGAAATTCTCTAGAGCATTTTGATGACAAACTGGAATCACAAACCCAAAATCTCTGGTTCTGATCTTCACGCTAGGGCAAACAATCTAGAGGCTCAACCATAGGATCAAAACCACCAGTTAATCCAACCTTCAGTATGCTAAAAATCCAAGTGTGTGCAGTTGTGTCAATTCCCATCCTTCAGTTGCTACAAGAACCTAAGCTTCGTCAAGTTAAGCTACATAGTCTATTCTAACTCCAAAAGCATCTGGGACATTGCCTCGCTGCAAGTCAGATGTTGATAGCCCCGATGAGGTTGTCGCTTTGATTCTCCTGAACATTGCTCTACTGTCGGTCGAGCATCCATAGCCCCGGTAGAGTTGCTTGGATACCCCTGAAAGGCTGAATTTATTTTCTTTTGATTTTTAATATTTTTCTTTCTTTATTTTGTTTCTTTTCTTTTGATTTTCAATTTTCAATTCCTTTCATTTCAACCTGCAAGCATTGAAGCTTGCACTTAGGGCTGAGAATCACGTTAACGCTGAAGCAGAATTTTAGATTTTTCACTTAACTAGACTTTACAAAGGACCTAAAATGACCTCCAGATTCTTAAAATATGTGAGAGATATAAGATTCCAGAATACATCAGAATCAGACCAACCAACAACTTATCCTCTTTGAATCAAACACCCAGATCACTTGACACTAACAGAAGATCCTCACCATCCACTTTGAAAAATTAATTAGAGTTTGACGAAGAAATACATAGAACAACCCCAGGTGATAAGTATGGTTGTTGTGCGCACAAATGTGCCCAGCCAAAAGCAGAGGGACCCTGAGCAAAGCAACAACAAAATGGAAGCAAAGCGAATGAAAAATGAACACCAAAACTAAGCAAAGCAGGACAATGAGGAAAAAACTACCCTAAAGAAAACTAACCTACAACAAACCACCCAACCTAACAAAAGCAGAAAAGTGAGAGTATTTACAGGAAACCTACACTACTAAAAAATGAGCTATGTACAAAGAGATATTTACAAAGCACTATGTTTGGGTAAGGCAAGCTAACATCAATGCTCAATGGATTTTGTAGTGCATGCACAAGCAAACGGGCAATTGTTATCGTTCTTAACCATGCAAATTTATCTTTATATTTTGAAAAAAGAAATTCAATGTTGCAGCACTCAAGTTCAGCCACCCAGTCAAGGAAAATCAACAATTGAGGCGGCTTGCTAAACCCATGGTTAATCCATAAACACGTTTGTCTCCCCTCACTCCCATAATCAAAATGAGAAATGGAGCTATGAAAATAAATAGGAGCAAGGAAGGATAGAACCTAGATGTCGTCACATGGAGGTGGCAACATTTGACAATTAGGAGCGAGCACTGCAACGTCGATCGTTGCATCGACAGTCTTAGAGGGTGGTATGGGATCGTGCAACATTTTAGGCATCAAGATAAGGCAGGGAGAATGGGGCATAAAATACTTCTTCCACATCTTGCGTGGGATCGACAATCCCTATCAACTGTTCTTTGAGAAGATAGACTTCATCTCATTGGTCTTCTACAAACCTAGTGTCCACTTGATTGTTGTCCTCAAAAGGCAGCACGTTGTCTCAGTTCCTTTCCTAAGTGTTGTCCTTATTTATGTGGTGTTCAATGTCATGGGACAATGACATGTGTGAATCTGTCCTATTGCAACCATCTAAATATTAAGGAGGATCAATAACGATCATGGCGGAAGGACTCCAAGTTGTATCTTGTAGTCGATCAAGTGCTTCATATATGTTAGCAGCTATCTCAGCACCCCTGACTTTGTCTTCTTCTCTTTGTTGTTCATGTATCTCATCATGATGTTCACTCATTTCCCCTTTTTCACTATCGCTATAGATGGAGAAGGAACCCCTCTCCCAATCCGGAAACTCTAGTGCATCACCATTCAAAGGCTCAAGGAGTATGTCTTCATCGCTATCGTCTTCTAGGATGTGTTCTTCCTCGGCATGAGTATACCTCCGTAGCACAACTCCTAATGGAAAGAAGTCATCAATTGATGGTACCTCATCAAGGGGACCAAAATCCTCTACGTAATTTCCCTCCAAGGACTTGTCATAAAGCCTATCGCCCATGGTGCATAAATGCTCTTGAAGAGGGAGAAATTCTTGATGACTGGTGGACAGTCTTCTTGTTTGATCTAATTCATCATTTGGAAGCTCGAGATTGTATTTTTTTCCTTCTTCTATTGCTATTCCAACATCCTTTTGAGGACTACCTTCAGCTAGGTTGTCACTTGGCTTGGGCTCTTGATCCTCACGTTCCATCCTTGAAGCAACTGTAGGAAGTGGTGTGCTTGGCTACCTTGATTGTTCTTTGAATTTCTTGATGGATTCTTGGCATAGTTCACATGTGAACTCTGAAAGTGGCAAGTCATGGAGCCTGCAACAATTTAGTAGTAGCAGCACCTCCAAATCCACTTGGTTATTCAGCTTTGACCAATCCTTTGTTAATCTGGAGACAAGCTGGTCATATCTTTCCGCTACTGGGTCCTCATCATCACTTGAAAAAGAAGCTTGATGGTAGATAGCCGTGGCGAGTGGTTGTTCCCACTCCTCCAAACTTTCATTTTTTAGATTTTCGATCATTGTCGTTTATGAAGGAGAGTTCTTCCAGTCTGATTTCACTTATGCCTTCATCATCATTTTCTGTTTTTGCAAGGTTGTCATCCCTTTCCCCTTGCTAATTTTCCTCTTTCTGATTTTCAGCATCCTCATGAGTTGTTGCAAAAATTTTTGACCCATCCTCAACTACCAATGGCTCCTGTTCCTGAGTGGAGGACTTCCCCTTACTGGTGAAGGAGAGGCTTTTCAACTCCATTCTTAGTGAACCTTCACCAAAGCTTTTTATTGTCTCGAGGAAATCAACTTCTCCTTCTTGATTTTCAACTTCAGTGTTTGCTGTCCCATCATCTATTTATGTGGATCTTCTTGGTCTGACTTGAAGGTTTTTTCCTCCAGATGCTGACAACTTTTCTGCCTCATGGGATGACTCATCCTCCTTGACAGTTGGCTTCTCCAACTTGTTCAAACTTCCCTTGACTTGGTGATGATGTTTGCACGCGATGGACAAGTAAATTCTGAATGTGGTGCATTGTGAAATATGCACCAACTTGACATTAGTACTTTTTCCAATCTTGGTCCATCCTTTCTGCCCAAACATTCTTGGATCAACTCTTCAAATGCCTTGGCTTCCATGGTTGTCAATTCTTTCTTCAGGTCTGCAAGGGCTAAAGGTTGATAGATTTCCCAAAAGGGAATTTCACCCTACAAGAATCTTTCAACTCTATCCAAGAATGTTAGAAACTCCAATTCACTATACCTGCAAGTGCAATGGATTCTACACTTATCTACCAATGCAAATTTCTGCAATGGTCTCTTCAATCTCCTGTTCAAATTTGCATGTAGTTGAGTGATGTTGATTTGTAAATGCTACTCCATCTCAGCTCAACTTCGTTTGCCTTCAAAAAAATTGATTTTAAGCTTCAACATTAAAAGAGATCTCCTTATCTCAAATTTCTTCTTTGAAAGTGTTTGTTTCAACTTCCATATCTCAGCTTTGTAGCCTCAACATGTCACGCCCTCCTTCTAGCACTAGTTCTATTGATGGGTGTATTGGCACACTTTATCAACATAGGAAATGTGTAGGTGCATCACTTCTCTTGAAAGAAAATCTTCCACAATCAGATTGTAGAACACTATCCCAAGGTCTCTAATGTCAGGTCTTGACAATTCTTGGAATATTAGTTGATTTATGTGATTTGATGGAATCACAAAGCAGTCTTATGGATGAGTTACAAAGTGTGGGAATTTGGGTCTTCAAATAGAGTTCTTAGGATGGGAGAGCTGTTGTGCATTTGTTACAGGTTCAAACATCAGTCTTGAACTCCATTTTATCATTGGATTTAGCTTTACAATGTGCAATGAACCTTAGCATAGGTTACTTATTAAAAAAAAGAGAAAAATGCAGGGAAGAGAAGAGGTTCCTAGACTTGAAACTATGAATGAACAATGATCATGGAGGCTGCTACAGTAGACAAACTCCCTAAACTGAGTTTTTCTTGGCCAAGAGGATCCTATAGTTACACAAAACTAGTGCAATCTTTTAAGGACTGCATATTTTTCAGTTTGCATACACACATCATGAACATGCAATCAAACTAAATTACAACAATAAAGGAATGAAGCTCAAACTAGCTTTGCAAAATGATTCATCATCAATGAACCACAAAAAGCATGAGTTGGAAATTCATCAAATACTAAAACAACAATCACCATCACCACTTCCATTCAAGAAACTAACTAAATTAAAAGGGAAGTAGAACCATGCATGCAAGATGAGAAAAATCAAAGAGAACATCCATAAAATCATGCAATGTTGTCTTCTATTGCTGCAAATTATTTTTACACCAACTCTCTGACCCCTTACAAATGAGGGGGAGACCCCCATTTATAGTTTTCCAAAGCCCAAATGAATGGATAGGATTGAATTACATTGTGTGGCCTAGATTTGATTGTACTAGGTCTTCACCTACCCCATAATATTCAGCAATTTAAAATACATCTTTTGTTTTTTTCCCTATTTTGTCTTTTAGTGCCCAGGTGTTGTAGCAGTTTTGTCCTCTTGCCGACTTCCCTTTTACTGTAGCTGAAACTGCCTGAAAGTTGCCCTTTGCCCGATGGACTTGCAACATTCTTCATCGGATCAAACGAGTTTGTCGACGACTGGAATCAATGGATTGGTTGCCTCTGATTTAGGTGGACAACTCCTTAAAGATCACCATCATCTGGTGAAAAGTAGGACAAATCCCTTATGCTTTCTTCAAGGCCACCCCCTTGCATTTTGTCATTGAATTCCTTGGCACATGCCTTCTTCTAATACCAACTCTATTGATGGGTGCTACGAAGAGAGGTGGACATAAAATGAATGGTGACAAGAGCTATGTACTTTTCCTTGTTCAACTTTCTCAATGGGTCTCCCTGATGGACCCACGGTAGGCTTCTTGAAGCCTGCATATATGAAGTGTCGTAAGTGCTTTCATACCCAAATCAAGGCAAACGTTAGTCAAATCCCACAAAATCCTTGTTAGATTCACCCATGCATCATCAAAAGATAATAATAGTCAATGTAAATTGCCATTAGCAGTTTACTGTAGGGTTTAGACCATCTGGGCTTGAGAGGCCAATTTTTCCTGGCCAGAATGTTGTTTTGAAAGGGCAAACAGGGCAGGGCAACCCAGATAATTTCTCCCACCTTCAAATTCAGGCGATTTGAAAATTCCATGGGGAAGAGCATCCAATTTCAATATGTGGGTCAAAGCTTGTTTCCAAATTGGGAGACGTTTGGATCATTATTGGGGCACCTGGAGTTACAAGGAGGGAAAGCAGTCCAAAGTTTGTTTTTTGGAACAACCATGGTGAGGTGGCATTCCAAGGATGGAGTTCCGGGATCCAGGACCCACGATGCCAGAGGACGACGAACAGGCGGAGGACGGTGGACAATTGGCGGAGGGACAACGACCCAGAAGGGAGTTCCCAAAAACGACCAAGGAGCGACGAAGTTCCTGGAACAATTGCTGAGGGACAGAGTTCCAGAAATGGCTAGAGAGGGACATAGTTCCCGAAACATTCATGGAGAGACGGAGTTCCGAAAATGGCTAGGGAGGGACGGAGTTCTCAAAACAATCACAGAGGGACGGAGTTTTGGAAACGGCCAGGGAGGGATGAAGTTCCTGGAACAGCCGCAGAGGGACGAAGTTCCAAAAAATAGCCAGGGAGGGACGAAGTTCCAAAAATGGCCCAAGAGGGACGGAGTTCTTGAAACAACCGCGAAGGGATGAAGTTCCAAAAATAGCCACGAAGGAACGAAGTTCCCAAAATAGCCACAGAGGGATGGAGTTCCCGGAATAAAATTTCTACAATCTTCTGAAACTTAACAAAACCTTGGAAGCTCACTTAGGCACCACAAAAACATCCCAAATCCATAGGAAACTTGTCCCCAAAGTAAAAAATGAAGGAAAAAAGTGAATCGAGCGAGCAAGGATGAGGATTGGAGGACATCGGGTCAACGGGCGAAGGGAAACTCGCAGGGGCACTTCCGCGAAAGCAAAAGACATAGCGAAACTCAGGTATGTGAATTTGGTCAGGGGAATTTGATCGTTTGATGACACATGACCAATTTAGGCTCAAGGAAAGGGGCACAAAAAATGAGACAGGAGCAAAGCAACTTGTTGGGAGCAAAAAGAGGGGGTCCTTGCCCATGGCGGGGTGTGTATCCAAAACATGCACAACACCTAGCATTATTTATGTTAAGGAAATGTCCTTTAGATGCAAGGATTGAAAGCACATAAAATATGTGGTACAAATGATTAAATCCCAGAGATGATCTACTACAATGAAAGAGTCTAAAAAGGCAGAGAGAGCTATATTGGTGACTCAGGAGAAACTTCAGCATTCAAAAACAAAGGCAATTAGGCTGGCAGATGTGTGGATCAGGCCAACATTTGGTGGAAGAGGAAGAAATATGACTGGAACTATGGAGGCCCACCATAATGAATTTCGATATTCAACCATGAGAGCAAAAGAGAGAGCTGATATTATGTATCAAAACATTAAGCATGCATTCTTCCAACCAGCGGAGAAGGAGATGATTACTTTGCTTCATTTTAATTTGCATAACCATATCATGGCGTGGGAACCAAGAAGACCAAGGATGTCTAGTTTTATGTGGAGGTATTGGATGTGGTCCAAAATTTAGGAGGGGAAAGAAGGTCAATGTATGATCCTGATGAAATTGAGGAAGAAAATCAAGAGAGGGACAGTATAAATAATATCAATGTAGAGTTTCAAGGATTTTTCAAGCCAGTAAGAGAGCTATGGTTGTAGCCTCATCTAAAATATTTTGAACTAGAGTTTGATATAACATTTAGAGAGCTTGGTTTTCATGGAGTTCCTTTAAAATCCTCTACTTTTATTGTTCCTACGGTAAACTATTTGGTAGAGTTGGTGGAATTACCTTTCTTAGTAATCGCTATTAGTGAGATTGAGATTGTTAACCTTGAGAGAGTAGGACTTGGGAAAAAGGCATTTGATATGGCTATTTTTTCAAAGACTTTAAGTGAGATGTACTCCGCATGTACGCCATTCCTCAATATTCACTTGATGGCATCAAGGAATGGTTGAACTCCATGGATATAAAGTATTATGAAAGTAGAATGAATTTGAATTGGCGGCCAATTTTGAATACTATTACTCATGATCCAGATAAATTTATTGAAGATGTTAGTTGGGAATTTTTGAATATGGAAGCTAGTGATTCTGATTCTAATAATTCAAAAGAGTCAGATCAAGGATATGAACCTCTGATGTAGAAGAGGAATCAAAATCAGATGAGGAAGGTTCAGAAGATGAATCTCTGTGGAGTAAGAGGAGGAAGGTATAACATGGGATGAATTAGAAGCTGAAGCCAGAAATGCAAATAAGGAAAAAGGAGATGAGTCTAATAGTGAATAGGAAAGGCAACAATGAAAGGTAAAAGCTACAGGGAAGTCTCAGGCACCTGATATTAGAGATTCAAGAGGAATTCCTGCCAAGAGGCATAAATTCAAATGAAATGAGTTCATCTACATCCTTCTATTATTTATTCATGCACATAAACGATCATCTTGTAATCATAATATTTGAGCTCTATTTACTCATCCTATGCATCAATAAACAACTCAACACAAGAGATGTGAATTGAAATATTAACACAACAATATCCAACTAATTTATTGAAACTCAACTATTGATTCCTCATTCTCCATCCAGATTACAAAATCGTTCCAATTTTTATTTACATATTCTTTTCAAATTGCTTTGGATGGGGGCCATATTTCTCCTCCTGTCAAAACATGGCACATGGACTAGTTAAACTAATTAATATGCAATCATTTAATTTTTCCAAGGAAATAAAAAAAATAAAATCATTTAACATATTAAATATACTTACAAATGTACAGATCAAGACCTGTAAACCTTTCTAGCCACTGCGATGTGTGGCACAAAGTTTCTCAAGCCTATCCTTGGAGGCCTTGTCTTGAAACATATACTAATTCAATTTAACTATGCACAAATAAAGTTTAAATATCGTTTAATAAATTTGATATCATCTTATGAGAAAATTCAAATACTTGCGTACTCTCCTCACAAAACTTCCTTTGTGCATCAGACTTCTCATATTCTTTTACAATCTCTTTCCATACTTTCACACTTACATCAATTGGCCTTTTTTTCTGCCTTAGCTCAAGAGGGATTTTTTTTATCTTCTTTGTTTGGTTGCACCGAAATCTCACACAGCTTTGAGACATTCATAGCTTTATCTTCTTTATAGACCAACCTATGCCAAATTCATTCTCCATGTCATGGATAACTGCTTTTTTCAAGTGCATAGGTATCTTTGAGAATGACAAATGTAGATGGTCTTTGAACCGTTGAAGGCATGATTCCTTCAACCTATTCACAAATGTTTTCCCAGCATTTGTCATTCGGACTTCCCCTGAAACCACCTCATATTCTATCTTCGTATTGTAGCTACCAATGCAAGATTGAAAACATGGCATGGTGGAAGAAGTCTATGTCCCAAGAGTGGAATTCTCTGCTCCCTATTCCACATTCTTAGAGTTTACTATCACTGATTTCCTCTTGGATCTTTTGGAAGATCTAGGACTGGTTGAGGAATCAATTGATTCCCTCAAACACAGTTGATTTGTTTTCAATGTTTGAGGGGTGTTACCAGATTGTTTTTCTATGTATCTGGCAAGTGTTGTCTAGTCCACATTAACCAATTTCTTCACTGCCTCTACCCCAAATATGGAAGCCAATTTGAATTTATATTTGTTAGTCTCATGTCCCTATATATATATTTAAATTATATTTCTTCTTTTAAATTTAGAAATAAAAAACTAAAAAGTAAAATTCAAAGAAACAATGGAAACATTTACAAATCTATAAATTGATAATGAATTACCTCATTGTGGCCAACATTTACTGACAATGCTTGCTTCCCTCCATTTCTTGACATTTTGAGGTGACCTAGGGAAAATTATTTTCATCCAGTCTGTGGAGGCAAATGAAGTACACACTGTCAGGTATGAAAGTTTTCGTCCAGTTTGTGGTATGAAAGTTTTGTTTTGTGGGAAAATATGTTCACTGGGTTTGCTTAGTGTTCATAACCCAGGGAAAATATGTTTGTTGGGTTTGCTTAGTGTTGATAATCTAGGGAAAATATGTTCACTGGATTTGTTTAGTGTTGATAACCTTATCTTGAAAACTCTTTCATAATGCAATCTTGCACGAATTTGTCATGGCATCGATGACTATGGTGTGACTGGGAAAAACAAAGTGGTTTCTACATTTATTTTCAGCAGTTGCTCAGCAGTGATCGACCCAATTCCCAGATTTTCCAAGCAGTTCACTATTTCCTTGATACCCATGTTAGGGAAAGAATACATAGGCATCCTCGGTTCATGCTATAATATTTTGAGCCAAAGCTCAAATGGGTAGGGTAAAATGTTTTGTTGGTTTCTCAAAGGTTTTACAATTTATAATGATGGGATAATTTAGAGGTTGCCTGGACTGGTTAGGCCACGAACTAGTAAACAATCATGAATTCAAATGCAATACAAAGAGCAATAAACAATCACAAATTCAACCAAGAAAAAAAATCGTAAGCTTATCTATGGTGTCACAAACTAAATTGAATTTCTCATCAGTTGCTAGTAGCGCCCTACTCTCTTCCTTCACGCAACGTGTCACAAACTAAATCAAATTTCTCATCAGTTGCTAGTAGCGCCTTGGTCTCTTCCTTCGCATGAGGTTTTTCCCTTTATTTGTCATTTGATTTCTTCCTTCATGCGGGAAAGTTTTAAATTTTTTATTTTGATTCGTTATTCGACGCATTAGTCGGTGTTAGTTAACGCCAACTTTAGCACCAACTCTTGGTCGTAAATGTAATCTGTTTGGGACATATAAGGCGACATCAAGTGTGCCTAATTTAGTGCCTATCATTGTTGTATAGTGACTATTTTAATTGTTATGTATCACACGATCCATAGTGTTGGAAATAATTCCAACTCCTGCCATGTTTTTGTGACCACCATTGTCCCATGGCTCCTTCATTAGCTCGGTGTGGTAGAGCAGTTTTTATCGCGATCCTGCAAGGTGTGTCATCCTTCTTTGTGGTAGTGTGGTGAAAGCTTCTGTGGGGGCACTTGAGTCTTCCTTTTGTTCCTAGCAGTGTTGTGATGACTCCCGCAATACCACAAGTATTCTGCCATTGGCATGTGGTAGTGCGGTGACCACATTGTCCTGTAGCTCCTTCATCAGCTTAGTGCAGTAGACTAGTTTTTACTGCGGTCCCACAAGTTGATTTTTCCTTCTTGATGGTAGTACGATGAAAGCTTCTGTGGCATAATTTTTATTCATAGAGGAGGCCATGGAGAGAGGATGTGGATGGTGTATAAATACTAAATTGCTGAGATAAAAGTGGGTGGAAATAGATGAGACAATGAAATTTGCAAATACAATAGAGGTAAGAGGAGAAAGCAACCTCAACCAAAGGATTAAGGTGCATATGAATTCACAATGCTACAACATAGAGGAGATAAAGTCATTTTTTTTTCCATGAGGCCTCTGAGGTGAAACTTATTGGTTGAAAATGTATAGGAATGGTGATTAAATGTGTTTCTATGATTAAGGGAAAAGTTTGAAAATTAGGATAGCCAAAAAATGATATCAATATGTCAAATATATGACTAAAGTGAGGTTTTGTGTTGGATAGCATATTCGTTGAAATGATATAATTGGTGTACTAAAAATTATTTACTATGTTGTGTATTATAGGGGCGAGATGAGGCCATGGAAACATATCGTGTCATATCAAATGAGGACACAACGGATGAAGTGGGACATCAGGTACTCAAATTTTGACTTAACTTAGGAAAAAATGATCTAATGGCATTCTGTGATACATCCATCTTTTTTCACAGTATTATTGAAATTTATAATGTATTATCCAATCTTGACATAAATTAATATGCATGTTGTTGATTATTTTAGATGGAGATTGGAGGAAATGTAGAGCCTAAGCTCTCAACTAGCAAAAGAACAAGATATGTGCATAGACATGGACCTAAAAATATTAAATCACGTAGATGATAGTGGGTGGAAGACAATATGACAATGGATACTGCAAACACAACAAATGATTGCACTGAAGAAGAGGTAGGTCAAGACTATAGTACATGGGATGAATACTTTGAGAAAATTGTTGTTTGTGGATGTTTTGTATGTCGTGGAAGAAACAATTCAAACGATCGATTGTACAAAGACATTACATATATGATGAGCTTCCAGTCAGTAGTATGCCTCCTATAATTGATTCAAATCCAATAGGAATTGTGGTGAGGAATTTTCCAATTTGATATAAATAACATGTATAGTTCATTTAAACATTGTTTTATATTATTTAAATATCTAATATTTTCTTAATGGATACTTGCAGGATAAATTTCTTGGTTTAAATTTTCATGGATCATCGACTTCAAGCCTAGAGGGTAATGATCATTTATCAGATGATACGTCTAACAAAAATATGTGCCAATATACCAGCTCAAAAGATGAGGAATTGACGAAAAAAAGTAACAGAACAAGAATTGGTGTGAAGATGCATAATTTTCTTAAAGACAAGGGGAAGGTGGACTACATACCCTGTGAGAATGAATGTCATGGAGATGATGACTTGCCCCTGATTTTGAGATCAATTTACAAAGAAATATTTGATCGTCAACTATATTGTGCTTGGCCTAGTGATCAACAACTACCTAGAGTGTACTAGGTGTTTCAATTTTGGGGATACAACTACATGATACGACCCTCCAATATTCATGGAGCGAATCTAGGCCTCTTTATTGTCCAAAATGTACATGTGGTATCCAAACATAGAAACAATTCAAAACAAACCACTAGGATATTAATGCCATATTATGGTCCATCATATTACAGTGGTGAATGGAGAAGGCTAGCAAAATATAAGCCTAACATGTCAACATATGGTCTATATTCGAATATGTATACACATCGTCTCCAATTGGAAAGTGGAAAATAAATTAATAGAGGTCATCTTATGTATATAGATGGACATGCATACACATACAAAATATTGCACGATTTATAAATAGTAGTAAGGGAAGGGACCCTATTGTAAGACCGAATTGTCAATTTGTTGAGGTTATAAATGATAAATATGGAGATATGGAAAGAGAGGTTGATAGATTGATAATGGTTGAGGCTATTATGGACCTTACCATTGGGGATGAGTTATTGATTGATTACCCCTTCTTAAAACACACTCCAACGTGAAAGAAGAGGGAAGAACAAGGTCTCCCTAAGAATGTTCTTAAGGGAAGAAAACCAAAGAGTAATAAATGAGTGTGGACTGATGTTTTATAAACTATGTTGTCAAAATTGTGTTCTATAGCAATTATTGTATAAAAAATGTAGTCTATAAAATAATGTTCCATTATTCAATTGATGTATATATGTTCATACAATTTATATAATGTCTAATATATGTATGTCGTTCATATGTAGGTATTTTTCTATGAAGATATTTTGGACCCGAAATGGATATTTTTCATACATTATGATCCAAGATTAAGGCATGTATTTGATGATGCATTAGTGGATATTGAGAAAAACAATGATGGCCAATAAAATGAGAAAGAGGGATTAGAGAACATCAAATAAATTGACATCCATGATGTTGAAGATGGTTATGTTCAGGCACAAGAAGACAACAATCCAGAGTTAGATGATGTTCTGGAAGACAACAATATGGATGGTATAAAAAATGATGATCCAAATACATCTGGCAACAATATAGATGGTCTACAGTCAAATTTCAATGATGCTGAAGATGATGCAGGTCAAGATGAGGATGATGATAATATTAAATACTTGAAAGAACATATGAACATTGACAATGATACACTGGATGACATTGTAGTAGACAATAATGTTAATGACCAAGACTTCTAAATTTTTAGAATTATTTGCAATCCATGTTTAAAAAGGATGATTCTTATGGCCTAAAATTTGAAATGCTTCAACAATATTATTTATGTCGATACAAATTACCTATTGCAATATCCTTAAATTGTTCAATCTTTGGTATGAATTGTTGGTAGAAAAAATTAGGATTACTTGGATGCTTCTTCCATTCATTTTGTATCAACATATGTTTGTGGAGACACAAAAGTTAATAAAATATTAATGCATGTAACTCACAATTATTTAAATAAGAAACTTTGTTAACTTTATTATTTTTAAATAGTTTCCATTTTTATGTTGAACATGTAACAAGGCAAAATAAGCTCAAATTTTCAAAATAATAAATACAAAAAAATGCACAGAGAAAATAATATATACAAAAAAATGCAAAGAAAATGTTTGAAATTTAACATGAAACCTACTGTGTTGTGCTGAAAGGAATCAAGATTAACTGGGACAAGACATAAAAATAATTTTTTTATGATTGTACTTAAAAGTGAACAGGATATGAAAAGTGTGGACAATGACGATGCTGAAATTGAAAACCTCGATTCTGATGATATTACTATTTTATGTCATTCAAGATAAAGAGCACATGCAATTTTATATACATAGCAAATGAAGCTTTGAAACTAGTAAACTGAAAATGTAAACACTGTAAGATTTTTCCTTAAACAATAATTCACATACTCACAAAAAAGGGTGAAGCATTTTTTATTCAAACTGTGTTTTATTTAATAGACATAACAGTAAAAGAATATTTACAAGTACAAGAATATATACACAGTTTCATAGAAAATAAGGAATGTTTCATAGAATATAAAAGTACAAGAATATATCATCATCATCATATCCTTAATTACCTATTGCAATATCATTAAATTATTCAATCTTTGGTATGAATTGTTGGCAGAAAAAATTAGGATTACTTGGATGCTTCTTCCATTCATTTTGTATCAACATATGTTCATGAAGACACAAAAGTTAATAAAATATTAAAGCATGTAACTCACAATTATTTAAATAAGAAAATTTCTTAGCTTTATTATTTTTAAATAGTTTCCATTTTTATGTTTTTGATAAGATAAGCAACATTTATAGGACATCGTACCCTTTACACGAAGAGCCCAAAGGGCCCAAAAGAGATAATAAGAAAAGCAAAACCAGCGGGCATACCACATAAACACTACAGACTAATAGCCCACCCTAGTACCAAATACCAGGGGAAAAGAACACTAAAAACAACACGCAGTCCTAAGCCAAAGATAAGGAACAACAAAGGCCTTTAGCCAAAAATATTACGCCCAAAACAAAGGGCCATGGGCCTGAAATACCTCTTGGAGCAACCAGGCAACAAACCACCAACAATAGTTGAAGCAACCAAGCCACAAATCACCTGCAGCTGATGGACCACAACATAACTTATTCTCACAACTAAGCCTATCAGAATCTCACCAAAATACTTGCTTGATCCAATTAGGCCACAAAACACTTGCTACAGCCGAATCGCAACTGAACTTTCACTCATGAATAAGCCCAAGAGACTGCCTCTAAATACTAGGCCACATAACACCTACAACAACATAACTGCAACAAACCTTCCTCTCAAATTAGATAAAAGAGAGCCTAACAAATTCTTACCAAAGGAGTGGTAAGAAACCCACGAATTTATAGAGATACAATCAAATCCAAATAGTAACCCACAACTTAGTAAGCCCTAATGATTCTCCAGACAATTCACCATCTGCAATAGCTGAAAAAATACATACCTACCACTCAAGTTATCTAGAATTGAGCCTATCAGCTTCCCACCAAAACAGGGGTAAGAAACTCCCTTAATAGTAGAGAAATAAATTTCAAAGTGAACCACCCAACCGGGCACCACCTCTAAAGGAGAGGACTTCACCATAAAAGGAGAACTTACAACAACAACTGAACCCAAGCAGACCAACCTGCCACTAGTCACCCAGCCACAGGAAGAAGGAAACCTAGAGGGAAAGATAAAAGTTGAACAAAGAAAAGCAATAGCCAGCTTGTAGCAGACACCCACCAGATTTTCCAACCCCAACTCTGCCTCAATAGGAGAGGGCTCCCCTCTAAAGGAGTGAATAAAAATAAAACCTTCCAATCGAGAGCCACCACTCACCATCACAAACAAAATCCACCTCAATAGGAGCATGTAAGAGAGGTAAGAACACTCTACCATCAAAACAACCACCAAATCCACCTCAATAAGAGTGGACTCCCCCTCAATAGAAGCAGACTCCACTTCAAAAGAAGTCATCTGAAGAAGATGGCAGAGACCAATGACAGAGGAAAGGAAGGGCATCAAATCCCAAGGTAGACTCGGCATAGGGAACATGATACAAGGAGGAAAAATCCATCCCATGAACAACTTAAAAAAACCCTTGTATGGACCAACTAGACAAGGCCCAAGACTCACACCATTGAGATACTATTAGACTTCCACCAGAGCCCAACCATAGAACCACCCAACCCCTCAAAAGGAGAAGAGAAAGTGGTCAGTAACAAGACCCCAAGAGAATCCATACTTTGAGCAGAGCACACAAATAGAAGAGCCCTGTCACAACCACCCATGGGGAGGAGAGCAACAAACCCTCCCCACAACACAACCACAACACCCACCAAGAATAGCAGCACAATCCTTCTATAGAGACCCCACACCAAAATCATAGGTCGAAAGAACACCACCAGTCTCCATCAGAATAGAGGGAACAATATCACACCTAAGCCAACCCCCAAGCACCACAACAAGAAGAAGCCAGAGTAGAGCCAAGGATAGTAACCAACAACCCAAAGGTGTCCACCCACAAAAAAAATAAATACACCCTCAACCATAGACCCCAAACAGGGCTAAAAGTAGATATATCTTGCCCATAAATAGCAGGAGCCCTGAAAGAAGAGAAAAGGGGAGGTCTGCAACCCCAATCCCAGTCATACAAAAGCAACACACTCACACCTAGATCCACAAACAACATGGACTCAAAGCCATCAACCCCAGCAGACAGAGCCTCCAAAAAAATTGAAGGTCTACCAAGGTCCATGGACGAAAAAAGAAGCATGCCATCCAAAGACACCTCCAGCCAAAACCCGCACACCATAAAGGAGCCAAGAGGAGAGTTAAACGAATGCTAGGAAAGGATGGATCTTGTGTGTTCTTGAGGAACCTTCTCAGAGGAAGACACCCCGAGCATAAGAGGAAACAACACCATCACCATCATCGACACCCTCATCGACCCCCTCCTCAATGACACCATGGGAATTCAAATTTGGAGCCTTGCTCCTTTTCTCGCTTGTCCGTTGTAGAGCATTCACCATTTCTTATTTTTTCCATTTTTATGTTGAACATGTAACAAGGCAAAATAAGCTCAAATTTTCAAAAAAAATAGCAGCTCTACCAACATCCACAATAAATGATTTACTGTATCAGCATATTCATTCACATAAGCACAGTATTGAGGCTCAATAACTGATATTCATTCAAATATAAGAAGAAATAAGTATGGAAAACATAAGAAAAATATAGAATGATAACACGGTCATGGAGAATCTCTGATAATAAGATGTTCTCCATTATATTGCTTCAATTGATATATATTAATAACAAAAGTCTTCAAAATGGAAATGATATATGATGATGATAATTTAAAACTAGGCCTTGGTTTCCTATTTATATAGGAAACAACAAGCTACATGCCTTTTACAAAAAGAAATGATCTTTCATAACTACTTCTTTTACTAACAACTATTTAATTAGCATAATTAAGGAAATAATAAGACTTAAGACATTTTGGCATATGGTTCCATTATTCAACGTAGAAGACCCATGATCATTGATATGGAAAAGTCTTCCTCTCCATGATGAAGGTCCAAATGCTCTTACCTCAGTGTCTTATTCTTCTAAAACCAACAACTATTTAATTAGCATAATTAAGGAAATAACAAGACCTAAGACATTTTGACATATGGTTCCATTATTCAACATAGATGACCCGTGATCATTTATCTGGAAAAATATTCATCTCCATGATGAATGTCCAAATGCTCTCGCCTCAGTGTCCTATTCTTCTGAAACCAAATACTTTTCCTCCCAATGATACACCATAAAATCTTATGGCCACTTATATTCCTGGATCTTTTACATGTTTGCAAGATGAGTTTTCCATCAACTATCTAATAATGCCTTTGTATCATTAACAAACTTTAGGTATCCCGCATCAAGAACAATCAACCCATCCATGACCTCTTGTATATGAGTAACACACCTATGAACAACCTGACTAAATTCTTTCTTCCACTTATCCAAGTCCTTCAACTGATCACCATCTCTCATGATTTCAGGTATATACCACTATTTCTTGGTATGGAATAAATCCATTTGTGTTACAATATTTTTATCAAACCCTTGTACATACAAAAATTCATCAATAATCATCTTCACAGTTTGTTCAGTTGGCTTTAATGTTGTGGGTGCGTCAGTACTTCTTTGTAGAACTTTCAATAACTTAGCCAAAGTGTGGTGAATAGGCTGCACCTTTTGAACAAAGGATCTAATACAAGAATATGTGTATTTATTTGATCCACTGCCTACTAAAGTGTTTTATAACTATCATGCACATTCTCTAGTTTATCCATAACTAATTTTATCCTGTGCTCAAGAATATTTTCCATAACTTCAAAAATTCATCTTTTCACTTCATCCTGGGTTTGATTGTTGGCCTTCTTTACATCATCCACTTCATTCTCTGGAGTTTTTACTTGTTCTACAGAAATGTTCTTCACAATATCCATTGGAGCAATAGGAGGCCTATATAACACCATCTCCTTGCTTTGTGAGGGTCCTGCTCCTCTTAATTTTTCTTTCAATTTGACATTCTCCATGACCATTTTATTAACTTCATCATTTAGGAACCTTTGTTCCTTTTCATACCTTCAATCTATCTTCTAATCCCTTAACAGTTGCTCGAGTGAACATGGTTGAATGCATGGTCATTGTGGCTGCCTCCAAAGGGGTGGTATCTTGTATTATCCTTACCATCGCTGCCCCTTTCATCCCTTGAATTAAATCCAATAATTTTGGCTTCTATGTATTTTTCTGTTTGATCCATATGGTGAGGGTTTCAATCTTTGGGTTATACCCAATTCCACTCACACCTTCATCGGAGTCAAATTCCGCAGCTAGCATTGGATCTTCTTGTGCCCGCACTTGATAAAGCAGAAACATTTTCTTTAATTCCAAGCCAAGGAAAATGAGCACATTTCTCTTCAAGATCATTTCTCTAGCCTTCTAGAGGCTAATGTCAATGTTGTCAACTCTTAATTCCTAGAAAGTCTGTGCTACCATTTCATTTTTCTCTGATTCTTCAATTCTTGCTTTAGCTGATTCCATCCTCTCTTGAAATTATTTTATCTCATAAATCCTTAAACTCAGGAGTCTTAATGAATTAGTCATCTTCTATGAATCTCCCGGTTGCACTGGTCTCAAGGATGGGTTGATCAACTTCAATACCACCTATCAATGACTGCAGTACTGTAGCCACTTCCTCAGTATCGCCCACCTCTTTAGTATCCTCATAAGGTACTAACTATTCAATGCTTCTTGTCTTCTATCTTTTGGGAGGTAACTGCTCCATGGGAAGCTCAAAGGTATCACCTACAGTATGCTCTGCAGTTGCACCACCATCATGTTCTTTGAGATATGCTTACTTCTTTTTGTACAAGTCTTCAAATCTACCAATTATCAATTCTATCCTCTTGATGGGGTCCTTTTCCTCAACAAAGTATCCTAGGAAATCCTTGGACCTCTGCTTCATCCTTTCTTCAAGCTTCTTCATTTATTTCCATTTTTTCCTTCTACTAAATACATCATTATAAGTAATGTAGTTCCTTATGACATCTTCTTCAAAATCCACTTGGTGTGGCACTTTCATTTTGGTAAGAAGATTGTGCCTTATGTTGTTCATATGATTTTCAGGGTCAAAGGCTCTTTCTTTTCCAGATTTTAATGCATATCTTGTCTTCAAATAATACTGTAACTCCTCTAGTGTGTCTGAGCCTACAGTCCAATCTTCACACTTGGTTCAAGGTTTGGCAGGAAAGTGCCTTTATTCTACTTGTGCATTACATCTTTCTCCATCCACATCATTTGCCACATAAATTCAAGAAATGATAATATGAGGGGCACAAACCCAAGAACTCACTAGTTGCAACATTTTGGTTGATAATCTTGGCATTGCATACCCAAGAACTCGAAGGATTCTATGTACAAACTCTCCATAGAATACAAAAAAGCTTGAATTATTGCATCGAATGTCCGAAATATAGCACCATTTTTGGACAGGTGTGGGATTCCCTTGCTCATTTATTGTAGCCAAGTCCATTCTTTTATTCCAATGGTTCTTATTCCTGTACAATATCAGATGACATAGTAGGGAATAGTGTCTGAATATAATCAGTGCTCTATCCTCTATAACTTAGGAGAATTCATCATCTAATGCATTCTCAAGGTATGAAGTGAATTCATATTCAATATTAGTTTCAAGGTTTTGAATTCTCATGGTCATTATCATTAGGCCTATTGGAATTTTATCTTGAGCATCTATCCCCAACACTTGGCAAAGAGCTAAATATGTATTCACAAAGTAATACTAAAAATCTATCACATTAAATGGTTCAGTAGTGGTAGTAGAGATGGGGAATGTTCTGTTACCAATGCCTCTTTTCATATATAGGGGTACCTCATCACTTCTATAAGTCTTTTTTAACCTAGCATAATCCTCCTCACTTTTCTGCAGGTTTATCTTGGTTAGAGTCTGCTTGTTTAACCCAAAACACTCAATGATGGATTTTTTTGTTACTTCTACCAATACTATGTCATTTGGAAACCTGACTGTTTTGGTAGCTGAGTGATAGTTTTTGGCTAACAGTCTGATAAATTCTACATCAACAAACACATTTGGGACAATCAACCTTGCTATATCCAACATCCAAGCGTTTGACACTGGAATCTTCTCATTTCTCTTACTGTAAAAATACCAAAATATGTCCCATCCAGATTTGGAAATGGGGGCATCCCTACAAATTTGTGCAGTGTCCACAAGAAACTTCTTATTACCCTCTTTAGTAGACCCTAGAAATGTATCTAATATTGAATTATGCAGTCATCTCTTCTTTACTTTAGGTTCTTCATCTTTAATTTTAGGCTGACTTTCTTTTACTTCTGATTGTTTTGTTTTAGGATGGAGTGCTTTCTTCTTTACTTTAGGTTCTTCATCTTTAATTTTAGGCTGAATTTCTTTTACTTCTAATCATTTTATTTTAGGAGGCATGTTTCAATTTTCTCTACTATGGCTTCAGAAGATAAAACCTTGAAAGATTTGTTTTATTAACAGAGCTCTTTCAAAGAGTTCTCATGCACTTACCCGAGTATTTCATGCTTGTAGGAATTCTTCTCCTATCCTTAGCTCCTTCCACACTAGTGCATTGCAATTGAGTGCGATATTGGGAAAACTCGCTTATCTTTGGATGGCGCGGTATTTAGTCATATTAGTTTTACCAACTCTTATTAATTTAATAGCATTTAATTTTGGCAACTGATGTGACTTTTTGCATTTACTACTGTAAATTGTAATGATGCCATGATTAATACCGTACTATCATCATCTTTTATTATACCCATTGCGGTATGGCAATTTTTTTCCCTTCCCTTCTATTGTTTACCATACTAACGCCTTGCTCAAGGCTTCTTGCTACGAGGTTGTGGTGTATACCGCTCTACCCAATATGTTGCTCACCTTCCCGAACATATAATAGTGTATATTTTTTATCATTACTTGAAGAGTGTTGATGAGACAATATTATTTGTCTTACCGATATCTCCATGTCTCATCGACATTAGATCTTATGTTCCTCTGATGTTGGTTGCCGGTGTCGATGAGACAAGTTAATATCTCTTGCTAATATGCCACTGTCTCATCGATATTTCCCTTCGGTGGTATTTCTTTATATATCGGTGTAACTCTTCCATGTTAGGGAGACTTGTGATTATCACTGTGGTATAGCGGTGTTTTTCCCTTCCCTTCTATTTTTTACTGCACTACCACCTTGCTCAAGGCTTCTTGCTTCAGGGTTGTGGTGAACACCGCTCTAACGCATATGTTGCTCACCTTCCCAGAGGTATAGCGGTCTATGCTTTTGATCATTACTTGAAGAGTGTCGATGAGACAATATTATCTGTCTTACCAATATCTCAATGTCTCATGGATATTACTTTTTTATATCCAAGAGTTGTGTTTCACCGAGCACTTGTAGATATACCTTGTCGATGTGACATAAGTTATTCTCTCCTTGATATTCCTATATCTTGTTGACATTTCACTGTTTTACATCATCGATGAGATATATAAATAAGTCTCTTCGACATAGGGGTGTCTAATCCGACACTAAAATCAAAGCTAAAACTGAAGCTAAACTTGAAGCTAAAGTCGGAGCTAAACATGACGCTAAACTTGAAGCTGAACTCAAAGCTAAAGGTGGAGATCAAGGCATCATTACACTCGAAGCTAATATCGGCACTAAATATGACATTACTTTAGGCACTAATTAGTGCCTAAATTAGCATTGACCTATATTGATCGATGCAATAAATGCCAAAAATAGTGCCGACTTTTCAAAAAATTGCCAAATAATACATTAAAAGAGTGAGTGGAAGCAAAAAATAGAGCAAAAAATTGGAGCAAATCAGAGGGATTTGTTGTAGTGATAGTGTTACCAGATGTATTTGGATCATCATTTTCTATACCATCCATATTGTTGTCTTCCATAACATCATCTAACTCTGGATTTTTGTTTTCTTGTGCCTGAACATAACCATCTTCAACATCATCATTGAAAGGAAAAGCAGAGGTGCATAATACACTTTCCTAACACTAAAACCACAGAGGAGAAGTGCGAAAAACTAGCTTTAAAATATTTAAGCATCTGAGATGAAAAAACACAGTATAACAGGAAAGACAAAAAAACATAATCAGAGATAACACAAGATATACGTGGGAAAACCCTTACAGGAGAAAAAACCCACCACACCAAGAAAATTCACTTTGTATTACAGTAAACAAATTACATACATAGTTATAGACTTCACTTTCTGATGTTTTCTCACAACAACATTTCAGTCGGCCTCCTCACAGACTCATTCAATGTTACAATGCTATTATTGCATATGATGAATAAAAAATCTATTCGTCACCTTAGTCTCTATGCCTATCTCATTTCAACAACCAAAGGGGGAACCTATTAAATTCCATACTTCACCAACAAGCAACTAGATCTCTAATCAGATCGCCCTACATTCACGCATCGGGTCGCCCAAGCATTTAATTATGTTATAGAGAATTACCTAGATTTGGATTTTGTCAATCGTCGAATCAGATCTTATAGTTAATGCGCATATCGCTTTTACAGATTTAAACATTCAACCAATAATAGTTGATTTACAACAGCGATGTAAAATCAACAAATGAGATCATGCCATGTGTTGTCATGCCATTCATCCATCGCTTTGACTATCAAAACGGTCAACTGTGCCCCGAGCAACTCCTACCGAGCTACCGCAGTATGACCTAACGGCCGCCGCGGTATGGTGATAATTGTTCGATCACTAGATCGCCAGAGTCCACCAAGACATGCATACAAATCTTGTGCAATTTTGGGGAATCAAAAAAGCATCAACAACATTCCTGCAAAGACTTCTAAAACAACGACACGTGTTCGAAGCCTGCACACTTCGCATGTCACCAAGTTTCAAACACTCAGATGATTCTGCTCGATTCACAAGAGTTCGTCGATACTCACCTCAACTAACTGTGAAATAAAATGAGCACCATTGGATTTTTCAAATCTCAACCGTAGAACAAGATCCCCATTCACTAGTACACTATGTTGTGGTCCCCAACAAGTCACTTCCATATGCCATCGGTTCATCAATGTAGCCTGATGAATGGTTCCACCGATGACCCCAAGTCACATCAACAGAGCATATCATTCTATCGTTGAGACTACTGATCGGGTTCCACCAATGACCCCAAGTCTTACCGACACAATGTTTATCGCATATCAGCATTTCGGTGACACAACACATTGTCACTCACCGATATGCGATCATTATGCTGATGAAGCCAAGGTCCATCGTGCTCCCACCAAAGAGAAGGAAGGACTCCACGATATGGAGGGTAAATTTGTCAAGTCCTTAACAGATATTCAAGCTAGCAAGTTGAGGCACATTTTCCAACAAGCTCCCATTTGACGAAGACTTACTGGCTTCCTCCAGACTTCAAATTTACTAACGATCATAGGCCCCAAGGCCCATCGAACTTGCACACCATCTGAAATTTTTCGTGCTTGCTTTGTCGATTCATTTGCAAAATTCTTCAAGGTATCCACCTTTTCTAAACTAACCTTTCCATCCTCCACCATATCTCTAACAAAGTGATATTGCACATCGATATGCTTCATCCTGGCATGAAAAGTTGGATTTTTTCCAAACAAATGGCACTGTGACTGTCACATCAAATATTAATCTGCCCTGTATCAAAACTAATATCTGAACACAAATGACCTAGCCAAACAGCTTCTTTATAGGCATGTATTGCTGCCATGTATTCTACCTTTGTTGTGGACAAAACGACTACATCCTATTGCTTGCTCATCCAACTAATTGCACCACCATTTAACATGAAAGTATATCCACTGGTGGACCTTCTGCTATCAATGTCCCCTACCAAATCAGAATCCACATATCCACGAATGTTGAGAGTCCTCTATAAACCAACCAAATTTCCATGGTAACACAGAGCATATTATGAAGTACCCCTTAGATATCTAAACACTCTTTTCACAACATCCCAATGTGTCCTTCTTGGATTTTCCATAAATCGGCTAAGTACTCCCATTGCTTAGGCAATGTATGGCCTTGTACAAACCATCACATACATTAAACTGCTAATAGAACTTGCATAAGGCATCCTAGTCATGTCCTTCATCTCAGTAGCAGAGTTTGGACAGTCTTCAATAGATAGCTTTGTTCCCTGCAAAACTGGAACAACTAACTGCTTGCAATCATTCATACTGAATCTCTCCAGAATAGTGTTAGTGTACTTACTCTAGCTAACCCAAAGCTTTATGTTCCTTTTGTCCCTGGTTATTTCCATCCCCAGAATATACCTTGTTGCACCCAGATCTTTCATTTAGAACTTTGAAGACAACTGAGACTTAAGATTAGAAATCATAGTCTTACTATTTCCTATGAACAACATATCATCCACATACAGGGTAATAATAAGCACACGATCATTTTCAGATTTATAATACACACAATGATCAAATTTTGATCTCACAAAACCCATAAACAACACAAAAGTATCAAACTTATGGTACCACATTCTAGGCGATTGTTTCAAACCATATAGAGATTTCTTTAACTTGCAGACCGGGTTTTCTTTACCTTTTTCAATGAAATGCTTAGGCTGGGACATATAAATTTCTTCTTCCAACTCTCCATGGAGAAACATTGTTTTCACATCCATTTTCTCGATTTCTAAGTCATACGCGGCTGCAAGTGAAAACAAAAATCTGATAGATGTCAGCTTAGCTATAGGGGAAAAAATTTCTCCATAATCAATTCCCTCTACCTACGAATACCCCTTTGCAACCAACCTCACTTTATACTTTTCAGCACTGTCCTCTAGACCAGTCTTCTTCTTAAATACCCATTTACAGCCAGCAGACTTTCATCCTTCAGGAAAAGGTACCAAAACCCAGGTTTCATTCTTCTTTGATGATTCCATTTCTTCATTCATGGCTTCCAACCAGGAATTTGAATCAGACATATTAATCGCCTCTTTCACAGTCTTAGGCTCACCAGTGCTAGTAATTAAAGCATAGGCACAGTTTGAATCCAACATAGAGAAACCATACCTATTAGGTTGACATCTTTCATGTGTAGACCTTATCACTGGCTGAGGTTGTGGTTCTTCTTCTTCATAACTCTCAGAGCTGCTAGAGCTCTTCTTAGTTTTAGGTACACCATGTAGTTCCTCTTTTTTTGGAGTTTGAGGAATTTCAACTACATCATTCTTCTTTTCTCTTTGATCTATCTCTAACTGTGGGTCAGCAGTTGAAGGCTTCAGCTCATGAAATATTACACTTATGTTATACAGAACCTTCTCAGTAACAGGATTCCAGAGCTTGTATCCTTTCACACCAATGCCATAGTCGATGAAGATACATTTAACAACCTTGTTTTCCAACTTAGATCTTTTCTCATTCAACACATATGCATATGCCTCATAGCCAAAGACACGAATATGTCTCAGAGTGGGCTTCTTACCAAACCACGCTTCCAAAGGTGTTTTGTCAACAAGAGTAGAGAAAGGAGAATGATTTACCAGGCAACATGTTGTAGCTCTAGCCTCAGCCCAGTAATTCTGCTCCAGAATAGTACTGCTCAACATACTCCTTGCCTTTTCCATCAATTTCCTATTCAACCTTTCAACTCCATTCTGTTGTGGAGTATAAGGTGTAGTTTGATGCCTTTTAATCCCATGGTCTCTATAGTATCGTTTGAAATCTGCAAAAAAAAACTCACCGCCATTATCCATCCTCAAACATTTGATTTTCCTTCCAGCCTAATTTTCTACCAAAGTTTTAAATTCTTTAAATCGACTGAACACTTCTAATTTACTCTTAAGAAAGTATATAAATGCCCTTCTCAAATAATCATCAATAAAAGAAACATAATATCTAGACTTCGATAACAAAGGAACATTCATTGAACCAAACACATCAAAATGAACATAATCTAGTACACTATAAGATTTATGAGGACTCGAATAAAATGAAACATGATGTTTCTTTCCATAAATATAGTGCTCACAGAAATCAAACTCAAGATTACAATCAACAATCCCTTCAACAAGATTTTCATTTTTCAAGGTTTTTAAACCTCTCACCTATGTGACCAAGTTTATGATGCCACAACATGGTCTTCTCCGTTGGGTTTCACCTCCAAAGAATTTTCACCCAAAGGAGTATCATTCTCCTTCTCTACACGAGCATCATTGCTTGACTTTATAGAGACATTGTTGCATTGAACATGATGTGCATCCAGCTTGTACAGAGTGCCAGTTCATACACCCTTAGCCAACACCATTTCCCCTCTAGTCATCTTACAACCTCCACTCAAGAAAGAAACTTGTACACCCGCATCATTCAGCTTACTATCTTCGTCAAGGAATTGTATTTTGACTCTTCCACGACCAACAATCTCCAGTGTTGAGTCACTCGCTAGGTACACATTTCCAACGTCATACAATTTTGTATTTAGTGAACCATTCTCTATGAGACATCATGTGGAAAGATGCACCTGAGTCAATCAGCTAGACATCATCTGATGCCTGAGTTGCTAAGGTTGCAATGAATGCATCTGCATCACTCTGACAAGAATAATTATCTGAAGAGCTACTCTTCTTCTTCTTATTCTCCTTACAATCCTTTTGGATATGACCAGGCTTCCCATAGTTCCAACATTTCACCTTGGAATTTTTACCATGAGACTTTGATCTCCCTTCATATTTAGATTTAGACTTCATGTCCTTCTTTCCTTTCTCCTTCGATCTACCTCAAATAGCAAGGGCCTCTTTGGCCATCTTCAAAGACTTCCTCCACATTTCTTCTAACTACAACGAGGCAACCACATCTTCCATCTTGAAAGTAGTTGTTGTACTTCCAATAGCCATTACCAAATGATCCCAAGTGTCAGGTAATGAACAAAATAAAATCATGCAACGATCCTCCTCCTCTATCTTCACACCCATAGATGCCAACTGAGAAACACTCATATTAAACAAGTTTAGATGGTCTGTAACAGATGCACCTTCTTCCATCTTCAAGGAGTACAAATTCTTCCTTAGGAATAACTTATTCACCATAGACTTTCCCTGATAAATATCACCAAGCTTCTTCCATAATGAAGCTGTAGTCTTCTCCTCATGGACATTCAGGAGTACATAATCAGCCAGACAAAGTCTTATCAAGCCTCTAGCTTTTCTATCTGCAAGATCCAATCTTCTTGTTTCATGCCTTGTGGCATAGTTTTAGACACAACAATCCAGAGGTCTCTATCCACTAGAAGGTCTTCAATTTTGAGTTTCCACAGCTCAAAATTCTTGCCACTGAATTTTTCAATATCTACTCTTCCTGAAGTACTCGCCATCTCAAACAATAAACTCAGTGATTGGTTCTCCTTCACAAGACTCCCACTGGAACAAGATTATCACAAAAAACCAGCCCTACTAATAAGGATAACAAACTAGCCAGGCTCTGATACCACTTGAAAGGAAAAGCAGAGGTGCGAAATACACTTTCCCAATGCTAAAACCATAGAGGAGAAGTGCAAAAAACTAGTTTTAAAACATTTAAGCACTTGAGATGAACAAACACAGTATAACAGGAAAGACAAGAAAAACATAATCATAGATAACACTAGATATACATGGGAAAAACCTTACGGGAGAAAAAAACCTACCACACCAAGCAAAGTCACTTTATATTACAATAAACATATTACATACATAGTTAAAAACATCACTTTCTGATGTTTTCTCACAGCCGCATTCCATTCGACCTCCTCAGAGACTCATTCATTGCTACAATGCTATTACCATATACGATGAATCACGACTCTATTTGTCACCTTAGTCTCTATGCCTATCTCATCTCAACAACCAAAGGGGGAACCTATTAAATTCCATACTTCACCGACGAGCAACCAGATCTCTGATCAGATCGCCCTACATTCACACATCGAGCCACCCAAGCATTTAATTCTATTACAGAGAATTTCCTAGATTTGGATTCTGTCAACCGTCGAATTAGATCTTACAGTTAATGCACATATCACTTTCACGGATTTAAACATTCGGCCAATAACAGTTGATTTACAACAGCGATGTAAAATCAATGAATGAGATCATGCCATGTTTCATCATCCATCCATCCATCCATCGCTTTGACTATTGAAATAGTCAACTATGCCACAAGCAACTCCAACCAAGTACCGTGGTATGGCCTAACGACCACCGCGGTATGGCAATAACCGTCTGATCGCCAAACCGCCAGAGTCCACCAAGACATGCGTACACATCTTGTGCAATTTTGGGGAATAAAAAAAGCATCAACAATATTCTCGCAAAGACTTTCGGAACAATGAAACATGTTCAAAGCCTGCACACTTTGCATGCTGCCAAGTGTCAAACACTCAAATGATTCTGCTCGGTTCACAAGAGTTCGTCAGTACTCACCTCAACTGAGCATAGAATAAAATGAGCATCGTTGGATTTGCCAAATCTCAACCGTAGAACAAGATCCCCATTCACTGGTACAGTATGTTGTGGTCCCCACCAAGTCGCTTCCATCTGCCATTCGTCCATCGGTGTAGCCTGATGAATGGTTCCACCGATGACCCCAAGTCACACCGACAGAGCATATCATTCTATCGTTGAGACTACCGATCAGGTTCCACCAATGACCCCAAGTCTCACCGACATAACGTTTATCACATATCAACATATCGGTGAGACAACACATTGACACTCACTGATGTGTGATCATTCTGTTGATGAAGCCAAGGTCCATCACGCTCTTTCCAAAGAGAAGGAAGGAATCCGCAGTATGGAGGGTAAATTCGTCAAGTCCTTAATAGAGATTCAAGCCAAAAATTTGAGGCACATTTTCCAACAATCATGGATGTCAAATTCTTCGATGTTCTCTAATCCCTCTCTCTCATTTTGTTAGCCATAATTGTTTTGCTCAATATCCGCTAATGCATCGTCAAATACATGCTTTAATATTGGATCATAATGTATGACAAACATCCATTTCAGGTCCAAAATATCTTCATAGAAAAATACCTGCACATGAACGAAAAACATATATTAGACATATGTTATAATGATTTGATTGATTAATAAACACATGTATATATTCGCAATAAACTATGAATTAATAGATAAATGATCACTACCACTTCTTGTTTGAGTTAAAGAAATACCTGCTCACAATGAATTGGTAGAACATAAGGCTCCCTATCCTTCGGTAGGAAGCATGAGAAATCTATAGAAAATTATCCACTATGGGTATCATGTCTTCGTGTCCTCTCAAATGCTTCATACCATCTACACTTAAAAATACAACATTTAAAAGAGCGATAATCCAACTCAATAATTTATTGTATTTTCCCAACATATTGTAGATTCCCTTCAATTATATTCTTATCTTTTGAGTTCGATTGACTAGATTGCTTGAAGTCAACCATGATGCCACAACCGAAGGATTGTCTTTTTACATCTACACTTTCTATACGATAATGTCGACCATATGCCCACATTGTTGGATATTTCCTCGCCTGTGAAATACCATTTATTTCAGTGAAAACAAATATAATGATGAATATTAAAATAGTTAATAGTGTCAAAACTGTAAGGAAACAACATTTTGTAAAATTCCAACTGTACCTTTCTTTCACATCCTCTAGACATGTTGATTTCATCTTCTATTATGTCTGAATCTATACCTGCATCTTCTATTTAATTTTGAATTTGATCAGTAACCCATTCTAGTGTGCAATATTTTCCCCATTCCCCAAGTAGATCAGTGGGAAGTGGAGTATTCCTTGGGTTCAATCTCTTAAACTATCTCCTTGCTTCTAACACTGCTTCTCTCTTTTTGTCAACAGATCAATCCATTTGTTCATAAAGTCCATGTGGTACAGAATGAACTTGTCAAGTATAGAAATTTCATCTACACCTATTACATGTCAACATGTTTATTTCAAACTCCAAATGTCATGTTGTTAATTTGACAAATAAATTACAGAGTAAATTAATGATTGCAAGAAAAACAACCACACTTATTGTGAATTTACTTACTAATTGGTACTTCAACACCATTAGATTATGGTTTTTCTCCATCAATAATATCTGATGCTCGTTCTTCATCCTAGATGTGTGGCCCATCTTCAAAATCCTTACCAAGTAATTCAAACAAGAAGAAAAATGCTTCATTCAATACATACCCTTCAACCATGCAACCCTCTGGATGTGCCTTTTGTCAGACATATCTTTTAAGAGTTTTCATATACCTCTCAAAGAAAAACATCCACCTCGTTGATACAACACCCGCCAATTCAATGTCATCGACTAGGTGTATAAGTAAATGGACTTGTACGTCCATGAAACTTGTAGGGAGCTCCTTCTCAAATACACATACAATTTCTGCAATTTCCTTCTTCCACTTTGGCACTTTAGATTCGTGGATCTCCTTGGAGGTCACCCACCTAATATAAGAATAGTAAATTATTATGAACCTTTAGTCAAAAATTAAAATGTAATATAATATCTCTATGTCTCTCACACATGAATATTTCATATAACCACATGCCTTGTAAATGCTAACAATCAACTTATGGCATTTCTTAAGTCAACTGTAAGATAGGAATCCCCCATAATTTCCAATGGCATTATATGCTATCAAACACATTTATGAAAAGGTCATTAGTAAATTTTTTATCACACAACAAAATGTCAAAATATATTTAGTACTTAATCAATGTTACGAGTAAATGTTAAATGATGATATAGAATACCTTTATAAAATTATGAAAATCATGTGTTTTAAATCCTGTGATATGTCCATCAATTGTAAAAGCTTTAGCCAATGATGACCCATAACCAATAGGTGTCCTTATTGAACGAATGACATTTTTTAGTTGGTCTAGCTCTTTTTTTTTCAAAATCCATGGAGCTTTTGCATATGTTTCATTTTCCCTCTTTGGCCACAAATGTTTTCTATCAATTTTGGTACATGAAAGAGTAATATCTCTCCTTGAAGATAAGGTGTCCTTCTCTTTGCCCGATATATGTCAAAATATAGAATTTGGGACATTTTTGAAGACGTGCATAGGATCTAATAAATGAGATATTAATAGATCCTTCTAGTAAGGGAGCTCATAAAATATGGATTTCATTTTCATTCCTTCTAGCATATTGACTAAAACTTGTTCTAGTTCTTGAATTGAATCACCCCAATCAAAAAAATCCTCCCAAGTTTTCAATTCAGCATCTTCATACTTCTTAAGCCAATCACCTAGACCCACATGGGAGGGCCTCTATTTTCAACTTTTCCATCAAATTGATTCTTTAGGCGATTTCTAAACCTATGATCTAGTGGTAGAAAAACCATGTTGTTTGCGTAAATAAATTTATGTAGATCTTTAAAATACTGCCCTTGAAATTGTTCTGCACATCTTGTACATGCAAATATCCCCTTTGTTTGAAGCCCTGCAATTCAACAAGTAATGTTAATAACATCAAAAAAATAGTATAAAACTAAGTATGAAAGTTGGGATGAAAATAAATTATGAGTGTAAATACGTAAATATTTTATCTTACCAAAACAAACACCAAGTCCTGGGAAATCATGAATAGTCCAACATAGCACACCATACACCATGAAGGACCTATTTTATGGAGGATGTGATATGTCATACATTCTTATGCCTTTCCATAGCAATTACATCTCATCAATAAAAGGAACAAGATAAACATCCATGTTTTTAACTTAATGTTAACCTGGAACAATGAGAGTCAGCATAGGGTGCTCCTAACACTCAACCATGGGGGAATATTGTATACTATCAATCCAACTGGCCAAACACTATAATTTGAGCTCAGGAAAGAGAATGGGCACACTCCATCAATTGCAAGACCAAACCTGATACTACGGAGTTCATCTTTGAATTTTCTTGGTCATTTTCCCTCTATGTGTTTTATTGCTTTGGAGTCAGCTAGAATTCACATGAATCCACCTTTACTCCTATTCTTTGCATGTCAATCCATCAATTGTTCAAGTGACTTGCAATGAAACATTCGTTGAAGTCTAGGTATAATTGGCATGTGACGTAAAACCTTCTTTGGAACTGTAGGACCTTGTACATTTGTATGATATCTCTTCTCTTTACATACAGGGAATTCTACCTTGGTCCGATATTCATCTTTGTATAAAATGCAATCATTTTTACATGAATGAATTTGCTTATATTCAATCCCCGACTCAACCAACAACAGACGTGCCTCTCTGCAAGTTGATGGCAACACATTCTCTTTAGGGAATATTTTAGTTTTTAGTGCCCTGTAAGATTGCCAAAGATTAGATCAATTGAATGTTTGACTTATGATGAACATGTTTGATATGTCAATCTATACTAGGACTGTTTATATACAATATATGGTTTTAAAATCCCCTTAAATAAATATAAATGAAGTCGATGAATGTTTACAAATTGTGTACACCAATTGATAATGGAAAGTAAGAAATAGATTTCAACTGACTTCAGTAGGGTAGTGAATCCTTTGTTCGACCAACCGAATAGTGACTTGATTTCTAAAAATATTAATGTGCATTCCAATTGTGAGGTTCTACTTGCACCCAATTTGAACACGAGTGTCTTTGTTGCTTGCTTGATGGATTCTTTCAGGTTGTTATCATCAACATTACAATGGTGGTAATTACTCCTACTATCATTGTTATTGTCAACCATATGATCATTATTGTCATCATTGTTTCCATCCCCAAAGAAACCTGCAAGCATTTCATTCAATCCTTCTTCATGCATTGTATTTTCACTATCATGATCAACATCATTAAGGCTAGGTGGCATCTCATTAGTGTATGCATATCTCATTGGCTCTTCAAATTTCTCAGGTGGTAGTAATCTTTTCAAACTTGCTCTTTTCGCCCCAGTATGGTTTAAAGGATGGTTTGGATCATCCCATCCAAATCTTAATAACCCAGTTGGATCGTGGGTATTAGTATGTGTTTCATCAGCATCTTCTACCTATCAAAAAACACAAGCATTATTTAATGTTTGACAACAATTGGATAAATCATAAATGTATCAATTTCAAAGAAATATAATCAAATATGGCTTAAAAAATATAAATATAAATTGTATGAACATATATACATCAATTGAATAATGGAACATTATTTTATAGACTACCTTTTTTATACAATAATTTAAATAAAACATAATTTTGACAACATAGTTTATAAAACATCATTCCACACTCATTTATTATTCTTTGGTTTTTTGCCCTTAGGAACATCCTTAGGGAGACCTTGTTCTTCCCTTTTATTTCACGCAGGAGTGCATTTTAATAAGGGGTAATCAATCAATAACTCATCCCCAATGGAAAGGTCCTTAATAGCCTCAACCATTATCAATCTATCAACCTCTCTTTCCATATGTCCATCTTTATCATTTATAACCTCAACAAATTGACAGTTCGGTCATACATTAGGGTCCCTTCCCTTACTATTATTTATAAATCCTGTAGTATTTTGTGTGTGTATGCACGCCCATCTATATACATAAGATGAATTCTATTAATTTATTTTCCACTTTCAAACTAGAGATGATGTGTATACATATTCGAATTTAGACCATATGGTGACATGCTAGGCTTATATTCTACTAGCCTCCTCCATTCACCATTGTAATATAATGGACCATAATATGGCATTAATCTCCTAGTGGTTTGTTCTTAATTGTTTCTATGTTTAGATCCCACATGTAAATTTTGGACAGTAAAGAGGCCTAGATTCACTCCATGAATATTGGAGGGTCATATCATGTAGTTGTGTCCCCAAAATTGAAACACCTCATACACTCTAGGTAGTTGTTGATCACTAGGCCAAGCACAATATAGTCGACGATCAAATGTCTCCTTATAAATTGATCTCAAAAGCAAGGGAAATTCATCATCTCCATCACATTTATTCTCATAGGGTATGTAGTCCACCTTTCCCCTATCTTTAAGCAAATTATGTATCTTTAAACCAGTCACAAATTCCTCATCTTCTAAGCTAGTATATTGGCATATATTTTTGTTAGATGTATCATCTGATAAATGATCATTGCCCTCTAGGCTGGAAGTCGATGATCCAAGAAACTTTATCCTACAAGTATCCATTGAGAAAAAAATAGTTATTTAAATAATATAAAACAATGTTTAAATGAATTAGTATACATGTTATTTATATCAAATTGAAAAATTCCTTACCACAATTCTTATTGGATTTGAATCAATTGTAGGAGGCATACTACCGACTAGAATCTCATCATATATGTAATGTCTTTGTACAATTTCCCATTTGAATTGTTTCTTTCCGCGACATACAGAACATCCACAAACAACAATTTTCTCAAAGTATTCATTCCATTTACTATAGTCCTGACCAACCTCTTGTTCAGTGCAATCATCTGTTGTGTCTGGAAGATCCATTGTCATATCCTCTTCCACCCACTGGCGTTTACATGATTTAACAGTTTTAGTTCCACATCCGCGTACATAACTTCTTCTTTTTCTAGTTGAACGCTTAGGCTCTGCATTTGCTCTAATCTCCATCTAATATAATCAACAACATACATTAATTTATGTCAAGATTGGATAATACATTATAAATTTCAATAATATTGTGAAAAAATATGGACGTATCACAAAATGCCCTTAGATCATTTTTTCCTAAGTTAAGTCAAAATTTGAGTACCTGATGTCCCGCTTCATCCATTATGTCCTCATTTTATATGACACGATTTGTTGCCATGGCCTCGTCTCGCCCCTATAATACATAACATATTAAATAATGTTTACTACACCAATTATATCATTTCAACGAATATGATATCCAACACAAAACCTCACTTTAGTCATATAGTTTCTCAAAGTATTTGTCCCATGTACTATAGTCTTGACCAACCTCTTGTTCAGTGAAGTCATTTGTTGTGTCTGCAAGATCCATTGTCATATCCTTGAACACCCACTGTCATCTACATGATTTAATAATTTTAGGTCCACGTCCATGTACATATCTTCCTCTTCTGCTAGTTGAATTCTCAAGCTCTACATTTGCTCCAATCTCCATCTAAAATAATCAACATGCATTAATTTATGTCAAGATTGGATAATACATTATAAATTTCAATAATACTATGAAAAAAGATGGACATATCACAAAATTCCATCAGATCATTTTTTCATAAGTTAAGTCAAAATTTGAGTACTTGATGTCCTACTTCAGCCATTGTGTACTCCTCATTTTACATGACACGATTTGTTTCCATTGCCTCGTCTCGCCCCTATAATACACAACATAGTTTATTAGTTTTGCACCTACAAAATTGACATGGGGTAAGGAATAGATAAAATAGGGAATCATGATTGCTCCCTTGGAACATATGAATATGAAGTCATTTAGGATCAATTTATTTATCAACTTCCAAGCAAAATACATCATTTTGCACTGCTAGGCACTAAATTAGGCGCAATTTGCGCCGCCTTTTGTATCCCAAATAGATTACATTTTTTGGCTGAAAGATAGTGCTAAATTAGGCGCATTACATTTTTTGGTTGAAAGGCTATGCTAAATTAGGTACAATTTGTGCCACCTTTTGTATCCCAAACAGATTACATTTTTTGGCTGCAAGGCGATGCTAAATAAGGTGCAATTTTCTACGTCGACTATGGCACCGACTACTAAACTAGGAACAAAAATTTAAAACTCCCCACATCAAGAAGGAAGAGATGGCAAGAGAAAATATCCACGCGAAGGAAGAGATGACAAGAGAAAAAAGCCATGCGAAGGAAGAGAGGACAAAAAGGAAAAAAAACGGTGCGAATGAGGGCTACAAGAAATTAGACCGAAAATTTGATTTAGTTTGCAACACCATAGGTAAGGTTACAATTTTTTTTCTCGTTCCCACAAATATTTAACATAACAATGAGCTCGTGGTTTCAAATTGATTGTGCACACACATTCATTGTCTTTCTAATCAACGGATGCGACTCGAGCATGGGACCTATTTGTGTTAACTCTCAATAAAACCACATTTTACGCCCTTTTTATCCCCCAAATATTACCATTCTATATAGGTGTGCATGCGTTGATTTTTTTACAATACATTTGTTTCATTTTTCATATATTTATATCCTTTCAATTGTTTATCTCATTCCCACAAATATTTAATAGAACAATGAGCTCGTGGTTTCGAATTGATTATGCACAAACATTCATTTTCTTTCTAATCAGTGGATGTGACTCGAGCATGGGACCTATCTATGTTAACTCTCAATAAAACTACACTATGCACCCTTTTTATCCCCCAAAGATTACCATTCTATATAGGTGTGCAAGTGTTGTTTTTTTTACAATACATTTGTTTAATTTTGCATATATTTATATCCTTTCAATTGTTTTTCTCATCCCCACAAATATTTAACAGAAAAATGAGCTCATGGTTTCGAATTGATTGTGCGCACACATTCATTTTCTTTCTAATCAGCGGATGCGACTCGAGCATGGGACCTATCCATGTTAACTCTCAATAAAACCACACTTCATGCCCTTTTTATGCACCAAAGATTACCATTCTATATAGGTGTGCAAGCGTTGATATTTTACAATACATTTCTTTCATTTTGCATATATTTATATCCTTTCAAATATAATTATATTCTATACAAGTGCGCAAGCAATTGATTCATAGGCGTTTAAATCTAGAAAGAGATTCATTCAAGGTAAAACTTTCATACCACAAACTAGATGAAAAATTTCATACTTGACAGTGTGTACTTTGTTTTCCTCCATAGACTAGACGAAAATAATTTGCCCTAGGTCACCTCAAAATGTCAAGCGATAGAGGGAAGAGAACAAAGGGAGAAGACTCTGGCCACAATGAAGTAATTCATTGTCAATTTATAGATTTGTAAATGTTTCCCTTGTTTCTTTCATTTTTATCTTTTTAGTTTTTAATTTTTAAATTTAAAATAAGAAATTTATTTTATATATATATAGGGACATGTGACTGACAAAGATAAAGAGGCATTGGCTTCCATATTGGGGGCAGAGGCAATGAAAAAATTGGATGATGTGCACTGGAAAATGCTTGCCAGATACATAGAAAACCGATCTAGTGAAGCCCTTGAAACATTGCAACCAAATCAATCGTGTCAAAGGGAATCAATTGATTCCCCAAGCAGTCCTGGATCGAGTAAAAGAGCCAGGAGGAAATCAATAACAGTAAAATCTAGGAATGTAGAAAAGGGAGCAGAGGCTTCCACTATCCCACCCACTCTTGGGACACAAACTTCTTCCACCACAACAAGTTTTCAATCTTGCATTGGTACCTTCAATAGAAACATAGAATATGATGTGGTTTCAGGGGAAATCTGAATGACAGCTGCTAGAAAAGGGTTTGTTCATAGGTTGAAGGAATCATGCCTTCAACAATTCAAAGACCATCTACATTTTTCATTCTCAAAGATACCCATAGACTTGCAAAAAGCAGTTATCAATGACATGGAGACTGAATATGGCACAGGTTGGTCTGTGAAGAAGGTAAAGCTACAAATGTCTCAAAATTGTAAGATATTTCGGTGCAACCAAATAAAGAAGATAAAAAAAATCCCTCTCGAGCTAAGGCTAAAAAAAAGGCCACTTGATGTAAGTGTCAAAGTATGGAAAGATCTTGTAAAAGCATATGAGAAGTCTGAAGCATGGAGGAAGTCCAATGAGGAGAGTACGCAGGTATTTGAATTTTCTCATAAGATTATATCAAATTTATTAAACGATTTTTTAAATTTTATTTGTGCATAGTTAAATTGAATTAGTATATGTTTCAGGATAAGGCCTCCAAGGCTAGGCTTCAAAAAATTTGTGTCACGCATCATAGTGGCCAAAAAGGTTTACAGGCCTTGATCTGTAAATTTGTAAGTATATTTAATATGTTAAATGATATTTTTTTTAATTCCCTAGGAAAAAGTAAATGATTGCATATCAATTAGTTTAACTAGTCCACGTGCCATGTTTTGACAGGAGGAGAAATATGGCCGACATCCAAAGCAATTTGAAAAGGAAAAGTTACAAAGCAAAAAGTGGGCCGATTTTTTAATTTGGATGGAGAACGAGGTATCAATAGTTGACTTTCAGTTTCAATAACTTAGTTGGATATTGTTGTTTTAATATGTCAATTTGCATTTCTTATGTTGAGTTGTTTATTGATGCGTAGGATGAGTTCTAAAGTGCTTCTCTATTGGCCCTAGATCCCACTCAATTGTCCCATTATTTCATGTTTAGGAAAAAAATATCGTTTGCCTTAAAGGGTAGTGGGTGACATTCATGCCTTATTTTCATCGTATCTTCTAATTAATGACCATTGTCTTTTAATATCTCTTAAATTTCCTCATTTAATTTATGAGTTGTATCATTTGAGAAACTTAGTCCCATGTTGATTTGATTTATCTTCTTTTCTCTCAAACATGGTATCTCAATGAGTGCTTCCTTGAATTCATGTTGCCATTCTACTAAGTGATCCACATGCATCTTTTCCATCCATTCTCACGATTCTGCCATTCTTTTAGCATTTAAGAATGTTTTGATGCATCCTGGTAGGCATCCTATAGATCTAACACATCCTTTTAGTCTACATCACTTGGCGTAGCTAACCAACCACTTAATTTGTCCATCTAATTTTAAAAAAGGTAGTAAATTCTTATCTTCCAAGTTAAAAAAATCCATAAATAAAGAAATCAGCAATAAAAAACCTGCAACCTGATTTGATCAACATAGAGAAGCGTGTAATACTAGATTTGTTAACATTCAAAATATAAATGGAATGTCCTTAACACCAAGTAGAGCTATTCAAAAAAGCTAACTAAAAACACAAACGTGGTCTCGCAAAGAATGGCCTAATGGTTGGTTGTCATAGAAGTCAAACTACTGAACTAACAACACTGATCAAGTTAACATATATGCATCATTTGCACAAATAGCTGAACCGATTATGTGCATGAATAAATAGTACAAGGATGTAGATGAACTCAATTCATCTGACTTTATGCCTCTTGGCAGGCATTCCTATTGAATCTCTAATATCAGGTGCCCAAGACATCCTTGTAGCTTTTACCTTTCGTCACCACCTTTCCTCTTCACTGTCAGACTCGTCTCCTTTTTCCTTATCTGCATTTTTGGCTTCGGCTTCTAATTCATCCCATTTTTTACCCTCCTCCACTTCAAAATCTTCTTCTTCATCATCATCCTCATCTAGATCCACAAGAGATTCATCTTCTGAACCTTCCTCATCTGATTCTAATTCCTCTTCTACATCAGAGGGTTCATATCCTTGATCTAACTCTTCTGAATTATCAAAATCAGAATCACTAGCTTCCATATTTAAAAATTCCCAACCACCATCTTCAATAAATTTGTCTAGATCATCAATAATAGTCTTCAAAATTGGCCACCAATTCAAGTTCATTATGCTTTCATAATACTTTATATCCATGGAGTTCAACCATCCCTTGATGCCATCAAGAGAATATTGAGGAATGTCATCAATGGAGTTCAACCATTTCTCTTACTCGCTTGACAAATCCTTGAAAATCTGCATTGATTTTATTTTTCTTGTCCCTCTCTTGTTGTTCTTCCTTAATTTCATCAGGATCATACATTGACCTTCTTTCCCCTCCTAAATTTTGGACCACATCCATTACCTCCACATAAAACTGGGCATCCTTGGTCTTCTTGGTTCCCAGGCCATGATATGGTTATGCAAATGAAAATGAAGAAAAGTAATCATCTTTCTTCCTCTTCCACAAAAAACCAAGCTCTCTAAATGGTATATCAAACTCTAGTTCAAAATATTTTAGATGAGGTTGCTCCCATAGCTCTCTTACTCGCTTGAAAAATCCTTGAAAATCTGCATTGATTTTACTTTTCGTGTCCCTCTTTTGATGTTCTTCCCCACTTTCATTAGGATCATACATTGACCTTATTTCCCCTCCTAAAGTTTGGACCACATCCATTACCTCCACATAAAACTGGACATCCTTGGTCTTCTCAGTTCCCATGCCATGTTATGGTTATGCAAATGAAAATGAAGCAAATTAATCATCTTTCTTCCTCTTCCATGAAAACCAAGCTCTCTAAATGGTATATCAAACTCTAGTTCAAAATATTTTAGATGAGGCTTCTCCCATAGCTCTCTTACTCGCTTGAAAAATCCTTGAAACTTTGCATTGATTTTATTTTTCCTATCCCTCTCTTATTGTTCTTCCTCAATTTCATCAAGATCATACATTGACCTTCTTTACCCTCCTAAAGTTTGGACCACATCCATTACCTCCACATAAAATTGAACATCCTTGGTCTTCTTGGTTCCCACGCCATGATATGGTTATTCAAATGAAAATGAAGCAAAGTAATCATCTTTCTTCCTCTTCCATGAAAACCAAGCTCTCTAAATGGTATATCAAACTCTAATTCAAAATATTTCAAATGAGGCTACTCCCATAGCTCTCTTACTCACTTGACAAATCCTTGAAACTTTGCATTCATTTTATTTTTCATGTCCCTCTCTTGTTTTTCTTCCTCAATTTCATCAGGATCATACATTGACCTTCTTGCTCATCCTAATGTTTGGACCACATCCATTACCTCCACATAAAACTAGACATCCTTGGTCTTCTTGGTTCCCACACCATGATATGGTTATGCAAATGAAAATGAAGCAAAGTAATCATCTTTCTTCCTCTTCCATGAAAAACCAAGCTCTCTAAATGGTATATCAAACTCTAGTTCAAAATATTTTAGATGAGGCTGCTCCCATAGCTCTTTTACTCACTTGACAAATACTTGAAAATCTGCATTGATTTTATTTTTCTTTTCCCTCTCTTGTTGTTCTTCCTCAGTTTCATCAGGATCATGCATTGACCTTCTTGCTCCTCCTAAATTTTGGACCACATCCATTACCTCCACATAAAATTGGACATCCTTGGTCTTCTTGGTTCCCATGCCATGATATGGTTATTCAAATGAAAATGAAGCAAAGTAATCATATTTATTCCTCTTTCACAAAAACCAAGCTCTCTAAATGGAATATCAAACTCTAGTTCAAAATATTTTAGATGAGGCTGCTCCCATAGCTCTCTTACTCATTTGACAAATCCTTGAAAATGTAAATTGATTTTATTTTTCCTGTCCCTCTCTTGCTATTCTTCCTCAATTTCATTAGGATCATACATTGACCTTCTTGCCCCTCCTGAAGTTTGGACCACATCCATTACCTCCACATAAAACTAGACATCCTTGGTCTTCTTGGTTTCCACGCCATGATATGGTTATGAAAATGAAAATGAAGCAAATTAATCATCTTTCTTCCTCTTCCATGAAAACCAAGCTCTCTAAATGGTATATCAAACTCTAGTTAAAAATATTTTAGATGAGGCTGCTCCCATAGCTCTCTTACTCGCTTGATAAATCCTTGAAAATCTGCATTGATTTTATTTTGCATGTCCCTCTCTTGTTGTTCTTCCTCAATTTCATTAGGATCATACATTGACCTTCTTGCCCCTCCTATAGTTCAGACCACATCCATTACCTCCACATAAAATTGGACATCCTTGGTCTTCTTGGTTCCCACGCCATGATATGGTTATGCAGATGAAAATGAAGCAAAGTAATCATCTTTCTTCATCTTCCATGAAAACCAAGCTCTCTAAATGGTATATCAAACTCTAGTTCAAAATATTTTAGATGAGGCTGCTCCCATAGCTCTCTTACTCGCTTGACAAATCCTTGAAAATCTGCATTGATTTTATTTTTCTTGTCCCTCTCTTGTTGTTCTTCCTCAATTTCATCAAGATCATACATAGACCTTCTTGCCCCTCCTAATGTTTGGACCACATCCATTACCTCCACATAAAATTGGACATCCTTGGTCTTCTTGGTTCCCATGCCATGATATGGTTATGCAGATGAAAATGAAGCAAAGTAATCATCTTTCTTCCTCTTCCATGAAAACCAAGCTCTCTAAATGGTATATCAATCTCTAGTTCAAAACCTTTTAGATGAGGCTACTCCCATAGGTCTCTTACTCACTTGAAAAATCCTTGAAAATTTGCATTGATTTTGTTTTTCCTGTCCCTCTCTTGCTATTCTTCCTCAATTTCATCAAGATCATACATAGACCTTCTTGCCCCTCCTATTGTTTGGACCACATCCATTACCTCCACATAAAACTAGATATTCTTGGTCTTCATGGTTCCCATGCCATGATATGGTTATGCAAATGAAAATGAAGCAAACTAATCATCTTTCTTCCTCTTCCATGAAAATAAAGCTCTCTAAATGGTATATCAAACTCTAGTTCAAAATATTTTAGGTGAGGTTGCTCCCATAGCTCTCTTACTCACTTGACAGATCCTTGAAAATTTGCATTGATTTTATTTTTCTTGTCCCTCTCTTGTTGTTCTTCCTCAATTTCATCAGGATCATACATTGAACTTCTTTCCCTTCCTAAATTTTGGACCACATCCATTACCTCCACATAAAAATGGACATCCTTGGTCTTCTTGGTTCCCACACCATTATATGGTTATGCAACCACAATGCTAGCAAGGAGCAATGAATAATTCTATGTTTTGAGGTTACCAGTCTACAACTACAAATTATGAAACCCAAGTGATACATTAAAATCCATTCCAGCCTTCACAATTTTTTCATTTATTGAATTCAAACTTAAACCAGACTCTCGAAATTCAATCCCTATTCCTGTTCCTGTAGACTTTGTAAGATGAGGAAAAATTTCAAGTCCATCTCTTTGAACTACCTCCATAGTTGCCTTATATTAACATACATGAACATGATATGATTATGTACATGAAAAGGTCACTTAAAAATAGTATAATAAAAGTATAAAATGTCCTGAATAACTATTCATGGTTATATCGGCCCATCGGGGGAATGCCATAATTCGTTCCATCGATGTTTATTTGTTACAGCGATGTGTTTACTTTTGTTGAATCTATCGGTATATAAGGGAGAGTACCTTAGGATTCAGCCCGATAGGGTATTGTTACTCTGATACTAGGTTGTGAGCTATTTTCATTGAGCCATCAGTGGGGCTGTGATGGGGGTTCCGCCGATGAAGCATTGTTAGGCCGATTGTATTGAATTTCGCTAGGAATGGGAGAATGACTATGGGATTTCTCTTTTATGGGTGCAATGGAGGCTATCATATGGATCTGTTCAAACAAATTTCTATAATTTGTATTGATCATAAAATTAAAGTGTGGCGTATTTTTGTGGTATATGGAAGGTAGGTGAGGTAAAGGCTAGTGGAAAATGGCAGATTTTTCCAGTCCCAACACCTTGAAACTCTACATTGATTTTATTTTTCTTGTCCCTCTCTTCTTGTTCTTCCTCAATTTCATCAGGATCATACATTGACCTTCTTGCCCCTCCTAAGTTTTGGACCACATCCATTACCTCCACATAAAATTGGACATCCTTGGTCTTCTTGGTACCCACGCCATGATATGGTTATGCAAATGAAAGTGAAGCAAAGTAATCATCTTCGTCTTCGTTGGCTGGAAGAATGCTTGCTTAATGTTTTGATACATGATATCAGTTCTATCTTCTGCTCTCATGGTTGAATACTGATATCCATTATGGTGGCTCTCCAGAGGTCCAGTCATCTTTCTTCCTCTTCCACCAAATGTTGGCCTAATCCACAAGCCTGCCAGCCTAATTGCCTTTGTTTTTTAAAGTTGAAGTTTCTCCTGAGTCACAAGAGTAGCTCTCTCTATCTTTTCAAATTCTTTCATTGCTACAGATCGTCTATGGGATTTAATCATTTGTATCACATGGTCGATGTGATTTGAATCCTTGGATCTAAAGGAAATTTCCTTAACATAAATATTGCTAAGGAATTTCAATGTTGGCATGTAGTTGGCATTAAAGCCGGTACCTGGAACATTGAATATTATTAATTATCCTTATATTAGAATTCCCTCAATCTTGTTGGCTTCTAACACTCTTGATGGTGGCTACATGAAATTTGATTATGATTCCTCTTCTACATCAGAGGGTTCATATCCTTGATCTGACCCTTCTAAATTATCAAAATCAGAATCACTAGCTTCCATATTAAAAAATTCCCAACCACCATCTTCAATAAATTTATTTGGATCATCAGTAATAGTCTTCAAAATTGGCCACCAGTTCAAGTTCATTTTGCTTTCATAATACTTTATATCCATGGAGTTCAGAAATTCCTTGATGCCATCAAGCGAAGATTGAGGAATGACATCAATGGAGTTCAACCATTTCTCTTACTCGCTTGAAAAATCCTTGAAAATTTGCATTGATTTTATTGTTCCCGTCCCTCTCTTTTTGTTCTTCCTCAATTTCATTAGGATCATGCATTGACCTTCTTGCCCCTCCTAAAGTTTGGACCACATCCATTATCTCTACATAAACTAGATATCCTTGGCCTTCTTGGTTTCCACGCCATGATATGGTAATGCAGATGAAAATGAAGAAAATTAATCATCTTTCTTCCTCTTTCATGAAAACCAAGATCTCTAAATGGTATATCAAACTCTAGTTCAAAATATTTTAGATGAGGTTGCTCCCATAGCTCTCTTACTTGCTTGAAAAATCCTTGAAACTCTGCATTGATTTTATTTTTCTTGTCCCTCTCTTGTTGTTCTTCCTCAATTTCATCAGGATCATACTTTGAACTTCTTTCCCCTCCTAAATTTTGGACCACATCCATTACCTCCACATAAAACTGGACATCCTTCGTCTTCTTGGTTCCCATGCCATGATATGGTTATGCAAATGAAAATGAAGCAAAGTAATCATCTCCTTCTTCGTTGGTTGGAAGAATGCATGATTAATGTTTTGATACATGATATCAGCTCTCTCTTTTGCTCTCATGGTTGAATACCTAAATCCATTATGGTGGCCCTCCAGAGTTCCGATCATCTTTCTTCCTCTTCCACCAAATGCTGGCCTGATCCACAAGTCTGCTAGCCTAATTGCCTTTGTTTTTGAAAGCTGAAGTTTCTCCTAAGTCACCAATGTAACTCTCTCTACCTTTTCAGACTCTTTCATTGCTACAAATCATATGTTGGATTTAATCATTTGTACCACATGGTTGATGTTCTTTGAATCCTTGGATCTAAAGGAAATTTCCTTAACATAAATACTTCTAGGGAATTTCAATGTTGGGATGTAGTTGGCATTAAAGTTGGTACCTAGAACACTAAAAATTATCCTTATATAAGAATTCCCTCCATCTTTTTGGCTTCTAATACTCTTGATGGTGGCTACATGAAATATGATTTTGATTCCTCTTCCAGATTAGAGGGTTCATATCCTTGATCTGACTCTTTTGAATTATCAAAATCAGAATCACTAGCTTCCATATTCAAAAATTCCCAACCACCATCTTCAATGAATTTATCTAGATCATTAGTAATAGTCTTCAAAATTGGCCACTAGTTCAAGTTCATTCTACTTTCATAATACTTTATATCCATGGAGTTCAACCATTCCTTGATGCCATCAAGCGAAGATTGAGTAATGGTGTCAATGGAGTTCAATCATTTCTCTTACTCGCTTGACAAATCCTTGAAAATCTGTATTGATTTTATTTTTCTTGTCCCTCTCTTTCTGTTCTTCCTCAATTTCATCAGGATCATGCATTGACCTTCTTGCCCCTCCTAAAGTTTGGACCACATCCATTACCTCCACATAAAATTGGACATCCTTGCTCTTCTTGGTTCCCACACCATGATATGGTTATGCAAATGAAAATGAAGCAAAGTAATCATCTTTCTTCATCTTCCATGAAAACCAAGCTCTATAAATGGTATATCAAACTCTAGTTCAAAATATTTTAGATGAGGTTGCTCTATTACTCGCTTGAAAAATCCTTGAAACTCTACATTGATTTTATTTTTCTTGTCCCTCTCTTGTTGTTCTTCCTCAATTTCATCAAGATCATGCATTGACCTTCTTGCCCCTCCTAAAGTTTGGACCACATCCATTACCTCCACATAAAATTGGACATCCTTGCTCTTCTTGGTTCCCACGCCATGATATGGTTATGCAAATGAAAATGAAGCAAAGTAATCATCTTTCTTCCTCTTCCATGAAAACCAAGCTCTCTAAATGCTATATCAGACTCTAGTTCAAAATATTTTAGATGAGGTTGTTCCCATAGCTCTCTTACTCACTTGAAAAGTCCTTGAAACTCTACATTGATTTTATTTTTCATGTCCCTCTCTTGTTGTTCTTCCTCAATTTCATCAGGATCATACATTGATCTTCTTGCCCCTCCTAAAGTTTGGACCACATCCATTACGTCCACATAAAACTAGACATCCTTTGTCTTCTTGGTGCCCACGCCATGATATGGTTATGCAAATGAAAATGAAGCAAAGTAATCATCTCCTTCTCCACTGGCTGGAAGAATGTATGCTTAATGTTTTGATAAATGATATCAGTTCTCTCTTCTGCTCTCATGGTTGAATACCAAAATCCATTATAGTGGCCCTCCAGAGTTCCAGTCATCTTTCTTCCTCTTCCACCAAATGTTGGCCTGATCCACAAGTCTTCCAGCCTAATTGCCTTTGTTTTTGAAAGCTGAAGTTTCTCCTGAGTCACTAGTGTAGCTCTCTCTACCTTTTCAGACTCTCTCATTGCTACAAATCATCTGTTGGATTTAATCATTTGTACCACATGGTTGATGTGCTTTGAATCCTTGGATCTAAAGGAAATATCCTTAACATAAGTACTGCTAGGGAATTTCAATGTTGGCATGTGGTTGACATTAAAGTCGGTACCTGGAACATCGAAAATTATCCTTATATAAGAATTCCCTCCATCTTGTTGGCTTCTAACACTCTTGATGGTGGCTACATGAAATGGAACCATGATTTCATATATGGGTACCAGAACAACATCATTTTTCGTATCAACCTGAATCATGATCTCTCTAGAAACGGGGATATCTTCCACATTTGTGTATGAAACCATCTCAGTGGATGGCTTGGAAGAGCCATGTCCATCTCCTATACCAATATTCTTGCAGTCTCCTCATTTTTTTGCAGAGGGTTGGCACTTAAGATTATGTAATAGAATTTACAGTTGATAGTTAAATTGTATAACAAATTTTTTATGATCTTTACTAATGTTTATTAGAATTGTTGCATGTTTTACATCATTGGAATCACATTTTAGCTTTAACTTTTTTTAAATTTTATTCCGGTATGTGCACTTTGATATGATGTAATTTAATTATGGTTTCATCTCATATGTTTCAATATTAGATATATAACAGAAATATAAATTATTGCATGAAATAAATAATAACTTTTCATTTTAGATTTTTTTTTTTTGCAAAATATAGGTCTTCCAGAAGATCAAGATGATCCTCATCATGATATAGATCCAAAAATTATTTGTTCTACCGGTACAGATCACATGGCAGAGGATGATGATAACGCAGATACGAAAGACACTGAGGCCAATGACAATGACGACGACGACGACGACGACGACGACGACGATGATGATGATGATGATGATGATGATGATGATGATGATGATGATGAAGATGATGATGATGATTATGATGATGATGATGATGATGATTATTATTATGATGATGATGGTGATGATGATGATAGCGCAGTTACTGCTAGTACCCAACAAAATTCATGATCATATAGGTTGCATCATGGATCATTTCTAGTATATCGTTATGATGATGATGATGATCATGATAGTGGTGATGATGATGAGGCAGTTGCTAGTAGTACCCAGTGACATTCATGATCATATACATTGCATCATGGATCATTGCTAATATATTTTTATGATGCCTCTTTTCATGGCTACTATCATATGTATCATTTTCAAGGCCTACAGTACCATATTATTGAGTTGTATCATATTGACATTTATCATTTTCACTTATATCATTTGGACATGTATCATCTTGACTTGTATCAATTTGACTTACATAATTTATCATTTTTACTTATATCATTTGTACATGTATCATTTTGACTTATGTCGACTGTTGGACATGTATCATTTTGACATGTTATTGATCTACTGGCGTATTTGACTTTCACTTGTTTTAGTTATACATCATGATGATCTTATCAGTATTGACTTGTCCATTTATATATATCAAAAGTGGTCAATGATTAATTTTGGATGGATATTTATTACGTATGATGATTTTAATTTACTGCTTAGGATGGATGTTGTCAAATTCAATTAAATTATACATATTTGACTCACTTGTTATAATAATTTTCCTGTTATTTCCAACAAACACGCCTCAAAGGCACAAAAAACACATAAAAATGAAGTAATTAGGTCACCGTCTATAAAAGGTATCGGCTAGTGTTATTTCTGATAAACACAAAGGAGCATTCTAGAAGTAGGTGTGAGAAAAAGCACGTGGCGGAGCCAAAGGCGGAGGAACTAGTGCAATTTTGAGCAGCAGAAAGGCGTGGGAAGCCGTAGTAGCAAGAATAATGGAAACTCCATTATTCTTGAACACTGAGAAGCAGCAACAATCTTTCAAAGGTGAGATCATAGACAAAAGAGTGCAGGCTTTGGTGGCGTCATCTTATCCACTGATTCTTTGGGCGACCAAGAAAATTCTGGGGCCAAAATTCATGAGGGCCTATCACAAGTTCAAGTCGAACTCAAAAATCTCGGCCATGTTCTTGGAAGTGTTACTGCATATGGGTGTGTCGAAAGAGATGGGGAAGAAGCTCACACATATGGTCTTTTTCCATGCTTGGTTGGGGGATATCGACGCAACCCTCGACAATGTAGATGAGAATAAAAAAATACCAATTACCTAGAACTACTACATGCTTTGGATGCATGGTAGAGATGTCATGAAATTCCCTCTGATTCGAACCATCAACCCAGAGGGTTTTGAGAAGTTGTGGGACGAACGTGACTGGAACATCTTCTTCCTGCTTAGAGCAGTCAATTTGGTGACAAATAGTCCAAGAGGTTGGGCAATCTGGTATGTTGAGGATGAAGGGTTGGCGAAGAATATTGTGGTAGGGGACGACGACAACTAGGACTTTGGTTTAGGAGAAGAGTGGCGCAAGGATGACAACAAGGACCCAAGGGAAAAATCCAAAAGTTCAGCCCACCAGAATTGTGGTGTTGACTGCCCAATGATTATAGACTACATTGCCTACAGGAAGCGGACAGAGGCAGATGATGATGAAGATTGAAAAATTTCCAGCTTGGTAAAAGTTATATTTTGGTATACATATGATATAGTAGAAACAGGGGAAAGCAGTAGCAGTTAGGAGTCAATCCCAGTTGGTGTTCCTTGAGTCTAGAACCAGGACATTTTGTAAGTGAAAATGTATCAACATGGGTAGGTAGGGTAAAGGTTTTTGAAACACATGGCCATTTTTTCAAAGGCCTACAAGTAAATTTTGGTCGAGAAATCATGCAAAATCTTTTGTGAAGAAATACAGGGTATTGCCCCTTAGCAGTGATTTAACTAGCAAAAAATATATATATCTTGTTATTTAACCATATGAGTTAAATAATTAAATTACTTACTCTATATTCATATGAGTTATTTAAGAGGCATCATATATTTAACTAATTAATTTGAATTAAAATATATTAAATTAATAAATGAAAGCAAAACTAGAAGCAAAGCAGAAGCAATATTGGAAGCAAAACCAAAAGAAAAATTGGAAGCAAAACTGGAAGGAACGCAGGAAGCAAAACTGGAAACAAATTTGGAAGCAAAATCATAAGAAAAATCGGAAGCAAAACTGGAGGCAAAAATGGAAGCAAACCCCGAAGCAAAACTGGAAGCAAAATTTGAAGCAAAACTGGAAGCAAAATTCGAAGCAAAACCAAAAGAAAAATTGGAAGCAAAACTAGGAGCAAAATTGGAAGCAAAATTGGACGCAAAATCGGAAGCAAAATCGAAAGCAAAATTGGAAGAAAAACTAGAAGCAAAACTAGAAGCAAGCCTAAAAGCCAAACTAGAAGCAAAATTGGAAGCACAAGTGGAAGCAAAACCAGAAGCAAAACTAGAAGAAAAATTGGAAGTAGAATTGGAAGCAATACTGGAAGCAATACTGGAAGCAAACCTGGAAGAAAACCTGGAAGCAAAACTGGAAGAAAAACCATAAGCAAAAGTGGAAGCAAAACCAGAAGCACAACTGGAAGCAAAATTGGGAGCAAAAGTGGGAGAAAAAGTGGGAGCAAAAATGGGAGCAAAACTAGAAGAAAAAATGGGAGCAGACATGGAAGCAAAACTAGAAGCCAATTTTGGCACCAATAGAGCCGTTATTTCTAGCACCATTTTTCGGCACTAAAGAGGACGGCATAATCGACACCGAATTTTTGGCGTTAAATCTGGCACTAAAGAGGACGATATAATCGGTACCAAATTTTTGGCATTAAATCCGGTGCTAAACGAGATGTTAAAGACGACGCTAAATCCGACGAAGAAACGAAAAAATGCTTTTGTGCTGACTTTCGTGCCATGAGATGGCTCCAATTGATGGTTTCAAATACACTAAAATCCAGTGCTAATTTCCTGCTTTGTTGTAGTGTTGGAAGGATCGAGAGAGGTTGAAGGAGAGATAGAGGATGACATATACATGGGGAAGAAATCCATCGATGAGGGAAAATACTCTTGCACAAAGAAGAAGACAATATAGATCAGGAGTAGGGATCCTGCACTGAAAGAAGGAAGAAGCGACATTAAATAAGGAGAGAATTTTGTAGCATGGGAAGAAGATCCCTCACATAGCAGAGAAGGAAACCAAGGAGGAAGATCAAGTGGAAAGCAAGGAGGATGATCAATTAAGTTGTAGAAATGTTCAAGATGGGAGGAAATGATGATGGATCGGGCAGGAAGAGAATGAGATGAGTGGTAGAAGCTATAGCAATGACAAGAAAAAATTCCCCCAACAGATCGGACCTATTTTATGGAGTATAGATGTCTGTCAATTGATTATAATTGTTGATTTATGTGTTGCAGCAATAAAGTAAAGAGTTAGGTGTTCATTGTTTGAGTTAATTATTGTCAATGATGTTTTCAAGATTTTATATAAAAGTCATGTTGTTTCAATTTGTTTTATCACTGTAGCTCTTGTCGTCAGCAAGGCAGAGTTATCTAGTTAATGCATGTTTCTGTGTGAATGTGTTATCATTCAGTATCAAAGAATTGTTAGTCTGTGACATGTTATATTATGAGTCATCAGTTTGGTATCAGAGCCTAAAAGATCTGGGAGAACCGAAAAGGTCTGGGAAGAGGAAGTCGGTTATGCTCACAGTATTTTTGGACAAGTATGTGTGTTAAAGTTTTGGCAAGTTAAAAATAACCTAGGTACCAAAATATTGGGCAGAGGAGAAGAAGAGAAGCCCTAGGTGAGGTATCGAGAAGCCAGGCATGAAGATAAAATATGTAGCAGTATGCCATCAAATAATACCTTAGGGAGAAAGTAAAATGGCAATGAATGTGGAGAAGTAGAATTTAGAGTGGGATAAAGAAATGGTAGGGTTGAGAAGAGATTTAGAGAAGTGTAAGCAGTGGCTTGGAGAAAGAAGCCAAGAAGATGGTTGGGGTTGGCCATTGAAAAAGAAGTTGAAGTGGCCTGTGAAGATGATTGTTGATAAAAGAAGAGGGTAGAATATGGCTTCCCTGAAAAGAGAAGATGAAAGAGGTTTGGATAGCAGAGAGTTTCTAAGTGAGCAACAAGCATTGGAAGAGGTGAAGAAAGTTCTCATTGAGGAGAACATGTGGAAATATGAGAAAGAAGATGAAAACAAAGAAGAAAATGTTAGAGCAGTGCATGGTGAAGAAGTTATAGAGATGGAATCTGAAGAAGGTGTAGCAAGTGCAGAAGATTCATGGGCATAATTTTCAGCAATAGATCAGGAGTGGATGGAGAAGCTTGCTAGTGAAGGTATGAAGACAAATGGGATACAAAGATGAGGGTTGTAGTTGATGATCAAGAAGTTATTGCAACAAAAGAGGGAAAGTATGAAATTGTATATGTGGATTTTAATAAAGTTTGTGTTGCGAATGGTGGAGTCCACTATAGTTTTTTGATGAAGATATTGACCCATGAAGGTGAGAAATTGAAAATTATAGCACAATATCAAAGGGTAAATTTTTTTGCAAATTGTGAAGATGTTTTATTTCCATTTAAGATGATAAAAGTTTCAGAATGTGTAGAAGAGTATAGGATAAGAAGTGCAGATTTATATAAGAATGTGGATGATTTTTCTGAAGTTGAAAGCCAAATGTCAAAGGTGAAAAAGTTTGAAGAAGCAAATGTGGAGATCATTAATCTCTATATAATTGTTCATATTGATTTTCATGTGAATCAGTGGACAAGGAAGCTTTGCTGAGGGAAAATGAAAATTGAAGAGAAGAATAGTACGCAACAATGTTGGTGAAACATGGTAGTTATTCCAAAGTGATGTTGGAAGAAGTGAAAGAAAATAATAAAGAAATGATTTTTGGTTGATGCCACGTGTGTGGGAGCACATGCTTTCTCTTGTCTCCTAGGGAGTTTGATGTAGGGAGATCGGTCCCATTTCTTATTTTATTGTTTTAGTTTGGTGTTATTCAATTTTGGCTAGAGAAAATTGGGTTTAGTGACCGTTATGGAAACTAAGCATGAATTTCTTCCCTATCACCACATGGATAGGTATGTTGGCTACTAGGCAGGAGGTCAAGAGTTGCAAAGGGAACCCGAATGGTTTTGGAAAGCAAACCAATTCTTGGAATAAGTCGTAGGTTGGGGGAAGATTAGAAGGATTGGGAGAGGTTGAAGGTGAGATAGAGGACATATGTGTGGGGAAGAAATCCATCAATGAGGAAAAATATCCCCGCATGAAGAAGAAGACATCAAGGATCGAGAATAGGGATCTTGTACTAAAAGAAGGAAGGAGAGAATGTTGTAGCATGGGAAGAAGATCTCGTGCACAGTAGAGAAGGAAACTGAGGAGGAAGATCAAGTGGAAAGTAAGGAGGATGATCATTTAAGTTGCAGAGATGATCAAGATGTGATTAAATGATGATGGATCAAGTAGGAAGAGAATGAGATGAGTGGTAGAAGCTATAGTAGTGACAATAAGAAAATCCGCCCAACATATCGGGTCTATTTTATGGAGTATAGATGTCTATCTTGATTGATTGTTATTATTAATATATGTGTTGTAGCAGTAAAGTAAAGAGTTGGGTGTTCATTGTTCAAGTTAATGATTATCAATGATGTTTTCTAGCTTTTATATAAAATTCTTATTGATTTATTTGTTTTATTACTATAGCTCTTGTCGTCAGCAAGACAGAGTTACCTAGTTAATGTATGTTTGTGTGTGAATGTGTTATCATTCGATATCAAAGCATTGTGAATCTGTGTGTTATATTGTGAGTCATCAAAAACTATTCATTTGTCAAGAACCAACATGTTGGACAATAAAAAATATATCTTACACAAAATCAAGCTTAAACAATTCATGAAATAATAGACGACACTACCCAAACTAGCCTTCAAACTGGCTGATCAATTGTTTACAAATCTATCAATGTTACCTATCAAATCAAAAATCATTTGGCTTACACAAGATGTTGCATTATCAAAACTATACTAGTCATCTTATACAAAATGTTTTATTCCTTAAATAAGGCATAATTTTTCTTATCATGTACTTATTGGTAGACAAGAAGATCTAATAGTTGTTGACTTGTTTGGACTAGTTTACTCTTATCTTTTTATCTAATTTATCTTATGTCATACTCCTAATCTGCTTGAGGATGTCCACAAGTGATTAGAGCAACAATGATGGATCATGACATTTATTTCTGTTGATTTTTTCTTGCGGTTTGTCTTGGTAACATGACTAGGGAAACTAAGGTCCTTGTGTGTGAGATTTCCATTTAGCATAATCTAAACATCCTATACAAGTCAAAATCCAATCTAACACTTTCATGTATCTAGGAAAACATGCTCTATGATCATTCTCTCATACATTCCTACAAGGTTCTATTGTTGCTAATCTAAATCAAGGAATTCCTTGTTTGATGTGTTTGAATCCTTGACAAAAGGGATACAATTGTTACCAAGGTTTGTCTCAACTTGGTGTACACTTTCCACTTGTCCATATATCACAATAAATATTCCTTCACAATCCATTCGTAGGCATGCATACATCCACTTGTTCCATAATAAAACGCTCTATGATGATAAAAATGCACTGTTGAAAGCTCAAAAAATATCAATCATCAAATCTTGATTTGGATGAACAATCCATCTAATAGTTCTTCACTCTTTACTAACATTTTTTTCTTGTCAAATTTTCTTCTATTAGTCCTTACACTTAAATGCATCACATCAGCTTATCAAAAAAATTGGCTCATTAACCAAAATTTTCACTGAATCTCCCGAGAGGGCACCATGCTATCCCATCATCAACAGAGCAACTCCTAAACATAATTTTTTTTAAATTTCTTTTGACACAATGCTATAAAAATGTGATGTATCAAAGAGGGGAAAAATGTAGATACCGTAAATTGTCCTAGCATAAGAACTAGCATTTTAAAACTAATATTTGTCTTTCCCTAATGATTAAATAATGGTCAATTATAAAAAAAGGAAATAAATGGAGCCGTTAGAAGCAGTTGCAACAATGAGGGCATCGTTGGGTGAGGGAGTGGGTGTTTTGGGTGTGGGTGTGGATGCAAAAAACCCTTTGAAATACAATGCAGTGGATTTTAGTGTTGTTGATAGTGCACAACAAGATGAGCGTCGAGGGGTTTCGGGATGGGGTGCGGAGAGCCACAGACCTGGCCGCAAGAATCGAGACGACGAACACCGCCCTAGGGAAAGTGCAAATTCCCACTCAAGGTCTAACCCGCTGGTGACAAACAAGTCAGGGAAGGCCACTCAGATTTCGGTTACCCTGAAGGAGGAACTGGACATGGAGGTAACCCATAATGTCAAGGTTTTTTCTGAACTTGGTTTAATTGGGTGTTTCAGAGGATTTTGGCCGCCTCTGTGTGACCTGCGTAAGTGGATCACAAATCATTGGGAACCAATCATGGAAAGTAGTATTCAAATCTATCCAGCTGCCAAATGTTATTTTACAGTTGTTTTTGAATCTGTGAAGGACAAAAATAAAGTTATGTGTGATTACTTTTGGAATTGGGAAGAAAAAATTATTTGTCTCTAAAGCCATGGCATCCGACCTTTAACCTTGCTATAGAGACTTTTAATAAAGTCCCAGTGTGGGTGAGACTCCCAAATTTTCCTCTGCATCTTTGGTTTGAGTCCGGTCTAGAAGCTATAGGAAACTCATTAGGGATTTTTTTGATGACTGAGGATGACTCAACAAATCTAATGCATTCGACTTATGCTCGGATTTTAGTGGAGATGGAAGTGACAAAGACCCTCACAGAAGATATCTCAATCATCACTTCCAAAGGATGTTGGGTGTTAACACTGGGTTATGAAGGGATCCCATTTTGTTGCAGAAGATGCTACCATACTAGGCATTTGGTTGCACAATGTGCAAAGCCTAGGGTTCTGAATTCAACTACTTGGTGGAAGGATGCAACTCATGCCCACTATGTGGTGGAGAAACAAGGGGAGAAAAAGTACGAACAATGCCAGAGTTACTCTCAGGTTGTGAGTAATTCGAGGCCACATCAATCATTTGGAGCCTTGGATCAAATGAAGGGGCTAGGTTATACAGAGGTTCCCATCTCGGATAGTGATGGTGTGTTGAGGATGGATGTTGGTGCGTTTGTGCAAAATCAATGTGGTGCTAAAACCCCAAAATGTAGGGAGAGATCTGGGGCTGCGAGGGTCCAGGAACAGGGGGAGGTGAATGATATCCCTAAGGGCCAATGTGGATAATTTTTGGATGATAAGCATGGTGAAGTTTGAACACAATAAAATACATTTAAGGAATGGCAGAAGGAGGCTGCAAGGATGGAGGAGGGATGGAAGATTGTAAAAGGAAAGTGAATTAAGAAGGGAAAGAAAGAATCCTTTAACATGATCCTCAAATCACAGTCTAAGGGAGGATCCAAGGGCAAAGGATAAGTTTGAATTATGTGATGGCAATGTTGCGGGGCTAGAGGATTGTAGTTTTGGGCTTTGGACTCTTTGTTGATGTTCTTTTTTTGGGGATATGGTTTCCCCTTGTTACCATCCCTATTTTAGGGTAGGTCAAATCTCAGGCTTTGAATAAAACAAAATCCAATTACCGATAAAAAAAAAAATAATGGTCAATTATTTAATTATTGTCTAAAATCATATTTTCACTATTTTTTTTATGCATAAGAGTTTTCCATTATATTAAAATAAACTTCCATATTACAAATGTTGTAGCATGAAATAGAGAGTTTACAAAAGATACAAAAAACCAGCCCTCCATAGCCATCAAAATAGGTTGTACCGTAAGTTTCCAAAACACTGCCATTATCAGAATTCCAACCGTTGAAACTAATGCTAAACTAAATATACATGCTATTACTATTGCGAAAAGATTCTAGAGCATCCCTAACCAAACCAGCCAAAACTACCCTTTTCCTGAGAAAACTAACCCCCTCTTACAGAAATTTATTTAAAACCGTGAAATCTTCGAACTCCTCCTTCCAGTCTTCTTTGTCCACCACCGTCAGCCCAAAGTACTTTTTCAGGAAGATAATGGCCATGTGCCTCATCAGTCCCAAACCCTGCAAGTCCAAAAGAAATTGATAATTTTTTATCGTGTCCTCCAGCCGGACCCATTCCATGTCGCACGGGCGAGGACACCCTCTTCCTTCAACCACCACTCGCAACACCTCATCAACACCTACAACCAGGTCCTTCTTGAATAACTTTACCAGCAACTGCTTAGCCTCGGCCTTTGGCTACAAATTATCTAGCAACTAGGCGAGAAATCTGGAAGAAATATGAAGATTGTCTCTTCCATATTCCGCAGCCTCGACATGACCCATTCCCAACACCATCTTCACCACCAAAAGCACTAACGAGTCATACTTCACCAAAATCCTTTTCAAACGTTAGTCCGTGATTTTCCTGAAGGAATTCTTCCCCTCTGACAATCCCAAAGAAATTGGTGTGTGTGCTCTAAAACGAGCCATGCCCGCAACCGACACCTCCACAACAAACTTTGAGCTTCTCGCCATCCTCCACCATCAATTAGAGACTTGATGAAAGAGAAGGTAGATACCAGAGGCTTCTCACATCCACATGCAAAAATAATGCGCAAGAAAGCCAAGCAAGTGGTTAAAACCCAAATTCCAATAGCACCACCACCCATGCAAAGCATACCTGCTTACTTAAGGCAAAATGTCAATCAAAAGAAGCAGGCTCGAGAATCATTAAGGCTCATCATGAAGAAAAATGATGCCAGCTCGAGAAGTGTCAGGCCTGTACGTTCGCCTTTAAGGCTTCACCTGCACTTGCCAACTTAGCCTCCAAATTATCATCGCCATCGTTGCACCCGCCTGACTCCCTCCTCTATGGCATGTGTGCCACCTTTCTCACCAACCTAGAGGGACGCCCTCCGTGCCACCCACTTCACTATTAATTAAATGACTTTATGTTATTTAATTATATCTTTAATTCTTTATTCTTCTTGCTTAAATAAATAAATCATATTTATTTAATTTTATCTTTAATTATTTATTCTTCTTGATTAAATAAATAACTTATTTAATTCTCCACATTCACTTTTCCTAAATTAATTAATTACTTTAATTATTTAATTATCCCTCTTCTCTCAACATTATCCATTCATTGTGAATAAATAAAACATTTTATTTATTTATCTAATTCCCACTTGCACATTCCTCAAATAATTAATTAATTTAATTAATTATTATCCTCTCATGCAAATCTAAATTTATCTTCTAACTAAACACTTTCTTTCACTTCACTTCTCATGCAACTACTTAACTCACACTTATCTTTCACATAATTAAATAAATTTTATTTAATTATGTCACTAATTATTCTTCTAATTTAATTAAATAAATTATCATTATTTATTTAATTATTTATTATTCACTTCTTGTATAATTAAATAATTGTTTTAATTAAATAATTATTCATTGTCCTTTTCTCTCTATAATTAGATAATTACCTTAATTATTTCACTATTCATGCACCATCTCCTAAATTAAGTATTTATTTCAGTTAATTAATTTATCTAAATTTATCTCTTCTCTAAATAAAAGAAATTGTTCATTTTGTTTATTTAGCTCTTCTTGCACATTCAATAATAATTAATCTTTAATTAATTATCTTATCATACAAAAAGTAAACCCATCTTCTATCTCAATCTTTCTTCCACTTCATTTATCATGCAATCGGTTAACTCTAAATTTAATTCACTTGACTCATAATGCATTGAGTTAACTAATTGAACTAAATATGTCAATCAATCTTGATCCTTGATCTTATTTCATCACCTCTTAATCTGGATCGTTCATCTGATCTCAAATCCTATAAAAGAAAGCATCCTACATCTTTCTAGAGGAACCATGAACTTTGGAGATTTTGCGTCATTGCTATTATACTTCATTCTTTTGAGCTTAAAGGCTAAAAAAGGTGCATATCAAATATCTGAGAGTAAAGCAAAGTGAAGAACTATGAAAGTAATATCATGTCAACATGGTAAAGGTAGTGCTTGATTTATTCTAATTTTATCGTTGTTGTGTGTATTCCATCGATAAGTTTGGATTGTATTTGGGCTTGATTTGGATAGTTGTGGTTGTTATTGACGATTTCATGACCTTTGTTCCTATTTTTCAATTTACAATATTGATAATTGATATCATTGGATATGATTGATATTGATTATATCTATTCATGTGATATTGATTAATGTCGACCTATAATAATTGATATCAATATGATTCATTGATATCCATTAATTTTGTATCAATCAGTTGACATAAATTTTATATCAATAGATTGATATCAATTTTATATCAATAGATTGATAAAAATTTATATCAATTGACTAATAAAAATCTATATCAATTGATATTTGTATACACTAAATCTAAATTTTGAAGTTACATTGTTTTATAAATTAGACTCTAAATTTATATAAATTAAATTTTATTAAATTTATATTGATTGATATAAACTTATATCAATTTTGTTGATATCAAAATATATCAATTAATGTTAATTTTGTATTGATTACTATTTATATAAATTATTTAAATTGTAAAATTATATCAATTAATATAGATTAAATTATAATTTTTTATTAAATTTAAATAAATTTACATCAATTAATTTAATATGAAAATCGATATCAATATATTGATTTTATATAAAATAGATAATTTAAACAATTTTATTATTAATTAAATGTGATTTTTACTATCACTTTAATATTGAATTAATATCAAATTTATATAAAATAAAAAATTTAAACTAATTTTATATCTTGTTTTTATCTATTTTTAAAAAAAAAAACTATATTAATTATATTTTTTAACAAAATTTAATATCTTTTTTAATAATTTAAAAAATAAATAAATAAATAAAAACTTTGAATTAATTGGAAAATCATTTTTTAATAAAATACACATATATATTACATTTTAAAAAATAAATATAATATCAAAGTTAAAATAAATTTTAAAAAAGAAACATAGTCTTGAGTTCACTCATCCTCACTACATGCTCTTAAAGGGTTCTACAAGTTCAATTGAATCATAAAAGAATAACTTCAAAATGAACACTTCTACCAAATTTTGTGGCTTTATAAATTTTGAGGGTTTTACTAAACACCATATGTTGAACCCCCTCTAGCCAAACCGTCATGCACAATGTAGACACCATGTTACCTAACAAAGTGGTTTGACAAAAATAAATTCAATCAAATTGCAAGGAAAAAACAAACTTACCCAAATAGAGGACAACTCTAAATTTTTGCCTATTATTATATTAATTAAAGAAATAGCTTTCAAGAGGACAATTAGAGATAGAGAATTGGGTATGATCATCATCAAAGAATCTATATGATTAATCTTTGATACAATGTAAATATATATGCATATGTTTCATTTATATGTATTTGGTTTTAGTATGTAATGAAAGGAACATTTTGTACTGATGTTTTAGGAAGGTTGTTAAAAATTTATATTTTCATTTATAAATTGTAATAGAATTATTTAATACAGTCTATGTTTTGTTCTATTTATATAATTTATTTCACAAAAATTAATTTAAATATGAAAGTTTTCATATCTATGATTGAAATATGATATTGATATAATATAATTAATACAACAAGGGAGTATAATACAATATTCATGTGCAACTATTGCTAATAAGATGACTGATGTAGAAGGTAGAGAAATTGATTAAATAGAAAAAGTTGTTGGAAAAAAAAAAAGTGTATTCAACAAAGTTGTGTACTACACAATAATTACAATGGAGATTACAATGAACAATTACATCAAATGAATTGCAATCAACTCAAGCAATTTGATATTACTTGTGGAGAAAATGTGACTAGTGGATTTAAGTGCAAGGTTGGTACTATAACACCCTTTCATAGCTAAGCAAAGAACCTACCAATTGTCTTCCAAGTAGATGATGTCAAACACATTCACTTTAAAAATTGTAAGTTATAGTGCCATAAAATCCTTTGTTATGCAATAGCCAACTACTGACATTAGAACCTTTTATAAATTTTGAAGAGTTCAATATAAGAGCAATTCTTCAAGCAACAATTCAAAGTTAATGATCATTTATTCTAAATCATATAATATTTGTAATGTTCAAATTTAGCATGTTTAATCAATAGGTATTTACTATTGTCATACAAATTACAAACATCATGTAAAAAATATATTTTGATTTAATCAAATTAATTTGTGTTTTTAACATTATTTCTAGAACTCATATCATGTTTCAAAATATAACAAAATCATACAAACATATAAAATTAATACATTAACAAAATATAATTCTACTATAACATCATCTTATATTAATTCAAATTCAATTTTCAATTTTAAACAATACATTTTATTTGGGTTGGGGCCCTAGCTTGGTTGGCTAAATCTTTCCTGTTGCAGGAGGTTGGTCACGAGGTCTAGTCTCCCCCACTCCCGTGGTACCGGAGGGCGTGTCGCGCCAACGCCGCCGGTCACGTTAAAAAGTTTACCAGGCGCACTACAGTTTATAGGGGGTCGTGCTACCCGATTCCTGCAGTCTAATTAAAAAAAAAAAACAATACATTTTATTTAACTTACAAATAATAAACACTTCTTTTATACTCAATAGCTCATCCCCAAACACTAAATATTCTCTAGCTTCAGCCATTATGTTTTTCAATCTTCTTTCACATACATTCCTAACAATCATCAATCTACTTTATAAATCGATAATTGAAGACAATTGTGCTTGTCCCTTAGGAACTATTAACAAAATGAGTAATATTCTTAATTACATGTGGATGGCCAACAATTGTCATGCATCCTCTACACCTTTTTTCCCACATCCATGTCTTAAGGGTCATAAAATTGTGTTTTCACCTATGGTGCATGTGGACATGTTAAATTTACACTCCAAATGTATCTAATCTCATGAATGATATTCTAGATTTTATAATGAATAAACCTCAAAACATCATGTTTAACTGTAGGGCATATTTACATTGCTCAAGATTCGGATATGTTCGAGGGATGCATAAAATATCTCTGACCCCATCATCAATCTACTTTATAAATCGATAATTGAAGACAATTGTGCTTGTCCCTTAGGAACTATTAACAAAATGAGTAATATTCTTAATTACATGTGGATGGCCAACAATTGTCATGCATCCTTTACACCTTTTTTCCCACATCCATGCCTTAAGGGTCATAAAATTGTGTTTTCACCTATGGTGCATGTGGACATGTTAAATTTACACTCCAAATGTATCTAATCTCATGAATGATATTCTAGATTTTATAATGAATAAACCTCAAAACATCATGTTTAACTGTAGGGCATATTTACATTGCTCAAGATTTGGATATGTTCGAGGGATGCATAAAATATCTCTGACCCCAAAAAGAGAGTAACTTCATCAAGAAAAGGCTAATGTAAAGGCCGATTTATATTTTCACAATGTTCCACTCTCCCTAGGAGGTTATACTCTTCCTTACCCTCTAAACTATAATCCGTGTACTCTTTTACATCCTTTCCTAAAGCATTTTTCTATCAACTCAAAATTCCTACCCCTTGTCTGAGAATTTTGCAACTCATCATCATTTGAACGATTATGTGTAGGGCCTTCATATATATGTTCCACCATTGGTTTCCACTCCCTCCATGCATTAGATAAATCCTACAATTGAATTCAAATAAATACTATTTCTCTCAGATTATATAAAACCTTCTTCCATCAATCAGATTAGATAAAGCTTCTTCAATCAATATCTACAAATAATGGATGGACAGTTCAAAAAAAATCCTAATCTTTTTCCAAAATCTGAGATGGGCGAGTAAATGTTAAAAAAAGAAAAGTGAACTCCAATAAAATTCAAATAAACCATCTTTCTCTAATCAGATTCTATAAAACCTTCTTCCATCAATCAGATTAGATAAAGCATATTCAATCACAATCTACAAATAACGGATACACAGTTTAAAAAATCCCTCTTTTTCCAAACCCTGAGATGTGGAGTAAGTAAATGTTAGAATAAAAAATGAACTATATAGATTTAGTATGCACTATGGCACACTTTACAATACACTGGCAAGATGCAAAAATAGTGATAGGAGAGGAAAAACCATTTCATGTTGTAGATATGAGCCATACTTGATGTAGCACTAACACAAGTTTAATGGCCGAACTAACACGAGGAAATGAACATTCATGTTTCATCTTGAGCTTCCATGGCTCAAAGTTCTGGCCATTATACTTTTCAATCTCCATTCTCTAAGTGCTTGTTATTTCCTTCATGCATGAGATTCATCTATGCAAAGCTCCCACTCAAGAAAAGGTTTCTTATAGGGCCAATATGCCTTCACCATATTGATCTAGCTAAACCTAGCTCTGATACGAAATGAAGAAATATAATATTGATAAACCAATACAAAAGAAACAATGCTTAATAACATGATATTTCCACAGTCCATGTAATGAATTTGGAAACACTTCTGGAGAAAAACTATGCAGTTTTTTTAGATCAATGTTTTGGATCACACTCCATGATCCATCATCAGGTTGAGGATGAAAATGATGGATCACAAAGTGTGATCTGAAACATTGATGCAATAAAAGCTACATAAAAGCATTTACAAATTAAAAAACAATGCTCATAGAATATTGAATGCAATAGATATAAAATAATGGCACTCACATAATGACATGATTATTTACCTTCGGAAATCATTTTGGGTAAAGGGCCAACAAAAAATTAAAACAACACTCGTTACTCATGGTATTATCTCAAATTTTCACAATGCAATGGATATTTCTTGCTGGTCTTTTAATCCTAATTCATATGCAATTATTTATAGGCACAACAGGTATAAAACCACAAGTAAAAAACCCCCTATTAGGGACAAGAGTTTAGTCCATAAGGCGTATAAAACATGCAAAGTATACAACACATATACAACAGAAGCTTCTACCATTTGCATTTTTTAAGTTGAAAATTTGAATATTCTGACTATAGCATCTATTAAAAGTTGCCCAAAACCTACATTAGAAGCTTGGATCACAATCGACCTGATTAATATCAAGGTATATAAATAAAATTTGCAAAGCATATATGAGATTAGAAAAAAAGGGTTCTCAGTGTAGGCTCCAAGAGCCATTAATGCAGGATACAATTGAAGGAAACTAAAATACATTGAGATAGATATTATAGATGACTGTTTACCTAAAGAATTAGATTGTTTACTCTAAATAAGACAGGATATCAGGATAAACCTTGATATCTGTGTTAATTACATAAATGAGCTACTGAAGCACTTTCTCATAAACAGAGTCACATATTTAATGCTTGGTCTGCATGTAATAACCAACTCTTTCTTGACCATTGATGTATTTTCTGATGACTTTACTGCAACTTAACTCTGAATAGATCTGATGTTCGGTAAGAAATGGGTGACAAATTAAACTGGAAAACACAATGAAACTGTTGAGCTTATTCTGTAACTTAATCTCATTAAGATTTATCTCGAGAAAATTGCTGTTTCTTTTGTGAATTCCTTCTTTTTCCCAGTTTTTTCATTTTTTTATGTCGCTTTGCTGCTTTTGAGAAATTGCCATTCACCTTTCCACTCTTCTCAATTCGGTTCTTAGCAGGGTGATGATCATCTTCAAGATCTTTTTCACTATCATCTTCACAATCTTCAAGTGCAGAATCATCTTCATAAACTTTATCGTCATCTTCATCTGAAGAAAATTCCAGAGTTTCTACTATGTCATCCTCTCCAATTGCTGTTGCATCATACAAATGAGACTTGCGGGGCATGTTGGAGTCGGAAGCAATATCTCTGAGACAGATTTTTAACAAGAGAAATTTCAATATTGTATCTATCATTCCAGATATAGATTTTAGAAGATATTTTCTCTTGGACATAAATCAAAGCTAAAAATCTATTTTTATTTCTCTTTAAGCAAATAATTAATTGAGAAAGAAAAACAAGAATGATAATGCATCAGTTAAAGTAATTTCTTCAACAACTTGAACAATAAAATCCATGTCCAATGTAGTCAAGCTTACTTATTTGACTTCTTTTCAGGCAGCCAATTCTTGCTGAATACTTTAGCTCCATCTTCAATGTCATCATGATCACTTTCATCACTAGCTCTAGAAATATCCTTTGTTAAGTGTGTACTTTTGTCATCCACGACATTAACACTGTCAGCAAAAGAAATTGCTTGTTAATGATTTGGAATTAATGCATGTGGATCTTACAAAAAGATTAACATAAAGAAAAATGCAACACACAATAACCTGACCAACCTGGATTCTCGCAGATTTGCTCTTCTTTGCTCTGACCTTTGTCGCAGAATAACAAGATATTGTGACAAGGGACTTGCCCCAGCTTCCTTCTCAGTCTACCAATATGAAAAATATTGAATAAGATTATGATATCAAAATTGAAACAATTTGAGAAAACAAGACAACAACAAATGTACAAGTTGTGCAGTGTACACTCATTTTATTTGGGATGAAGTTCAAGTATTCATATTGAAAAAAGAGGGGTATTACATCAAACACAGTCCCTAGAGAAAACAAAAATCAGGTAACTGTACTTTTCTTGAGATAGAAGTACATCATTACAAATCTCTCTACTCCTGTGCATGATCTAGTTACAATTAAAGCCATGAATCAACTAGGCAATATAAACAAAAGGGCACACTTGATGTTCTATTGCTGCTTATATGCGTCTTTTTTCCTTGTTTAGCCTCCAAAACAGGTCAGTGCACCATTAGAGGGTATTTGCCACATAAAACTTACCCTCCAAAGCTGCTCTTCACTGATTTGTTGAAACCATGAATCAACTAGGCAATATAAACACAAGGGCACACTTGCTTTATGTTTTATTGCTGATTATAAGTGTCTTTTTTCTTTGTTTTAGCCTCCACAACAGGTCGGTGCACCATTAGAGGGTATTTCCCACATAAAACATGGCATAACTTAAGATTGTCTAATCATCAAAGGCATGGTTTTTTATTGTGATTGCCATTTTAACAGTTCACAAATATCAACAAGGCATGCATTTTCAAGGTAATTGACACTTAAAACTTGACAAATATCAACAAGGCATGCTCCATGCTGGAGTTGACTACTTAAACAGGTGCGCTCCACATGAGGTTTGGCTGCTTAAACAGAGTTCTAGATATTTTAGGTGTGCTTTTGTAATGTCCTCGCCACTTAAAGTTGGCATAGTTGATCCAGGCATGCTCCAACACCCTCTCTGCCTCTTAGACTTTGCACTTCAACTATTTGGTACGTTTCTTAGTAACTCCTGCAACTTGAAGATGACAAAGTAGGTCCAGGTGAGATTTTACATGGTTATTGCCACTTAAGACATTGGCAACCATCTGCTTGGAGTACTCTTCTTAAGCCATTGCCATCTAAACACTGATGAACCACAAACAAGCACACTCTTTTGTTTTGGCCATTTTTCTGACAAAGAACAATCTATCATATCCTGCTTTCACATGATTTGACAGCTGGACTCGGAAACCTTAGAAGTGACACACCTTGCTCAAGATGAAACAAGCAACAAATGCATCATGGATAAAAACATGACACTCAGCTTTTATGTTCCACACTTTAAAAGACAGGTTCAGCAAAACTCATGAAAATAGCCTCTGAAAGACAAGTTTTGTAGGGGTGCAACACGACCCACCAAAAGTTGGTATTCCTCTTTTCATAGTGAAGGTTAGGTTTATCCTTCAAGGTGTCAATAACCTTGTATATTATAAATGGCATTCTCCTGTTGATATTTGTAATTTGAGAAGTGCCATAAGCTTTGAGTACCCAAGATTCTAAAGCTCAAACAATGAGATTTATAATAACCTCGTAATCACTATGTGCAACCTGGTTACACCATGAAACCAAATGAGTTCCTTTCTGAAGTACAAGGAGTTCAGCACATTATTCGTCTGGATCCCAATACCTTGACACTATGTAATAACAGTTTCTGATTATTTCTGGATCCCCGTGTTGTTTCTGGAAGTGTATTAATGTTGAGTTTATAATAGCCAGGGCAAGTTGGGGTTCATTTATTCTCTGCATAGATTTCAAAGGAAATAAGTTTATGTGAAATGGAATATTCCACAAGGGGGAAGCTGGAAGTCTAACATGCTGACAGAATCAGGCATACCAATTTTGCAGTTTGGTTGTCATTGATGTCAAAAGTTCATTGGAGTATGTTGCAGTCTGGCTGTTTGGTTGCTAGGGTCTCTGAGAAATGTTCTGTATTTCTCCATTGATAGAGTTTTGCTCCTGCAGTTTGCGAGATAGTTTCATATTGTGTCAAGGCAGGTATGTTCCAAGTTTCAAGTCTTTTGGGTTACCGGAAAGGTGTTTTTGAGAATGACAGACTGAAATCTGTGTTGATTCTCTGAGAATGTTCTCAATGGTATAAAGGTTGGCTCTACATATCTCTGCATTTGCAGATATGGTTGTGCGGATCAAAAGGTAAGTTTATGGAGATGTGAAAGTGTTTTTGATAATATAAGCTTCATTTATAGGGTGCAATACCCTTAAAACAAAAAGCCCAAAGGGCCAGAGATCATATCAAAAACAACAAAATTAACCAGTTACAACATAAAGTCCAGACACAGAGACAACAGAACGACGGCAAAATAACAACCCACCCAAAAACAGACAGGACACCCCCCATCACCTAGCAATACCCTCCCATTCCTCCATGAGGAATTTCAGCACATCTTCCCCAGCCAAACTATTGTTGCGATCAGAATCAACAGCCTTCTTGTTAACCTCATCCTTGAGCACTACCGAAAGAGTGGCAGCCAAGTGATGAATGACTTTGATTGTGAACCAGGTCAGTTTCGAGAGCCTTCTTTCCAGTTTGTCGACACGAGCAGTCAGGCTATTGGGATCTTCTTCCTTCACAACATCCAACCTATTGGTCTCTTCCACCCAAGCCTGATGATTGGAGGAATCCGGTGTCGACTCCTCCAGAATCATCCAATTCAGCTTCGGGAAGTGGCTAGGTCCTTCCATGTACTCCTCGATTTCCTCGACCATGTCATGTTTGTTGTCATCTCGACCTTTTTCCTACTCCGAGCTGCTAGAGATATCATCCACCAAGACCTACGCCTTATGTTTAGCCAGCCTACTGGACCTCTGAACGCTAGTCTGTTCCACCCTCGTATCAACACTCACGACCACCACAGTATCCTCTTCAGAGTCTTTGGATGCAAAGTTGCCCTCATCATTATCCATGGGAGGTTCCTCAACATGAAAGGTGATGCCCTTTTTTCCTTTTTTTGGTTTAGGCTTGGCTTTGATGGGCATTTTTCCCCCTCTCTTAGTGGGTGTATTCTTCTTTATAGCAAGTTGATTGGGTTTAGAGTCCATAGAAAGTTGGCTAACAGTGGGAGGGAGCTTCCTCTTAGCACCAATAGAGATAGGTGAGGAGGGTTTTGAAGGGGACGGATCAGAAGGCTTTGGTTCCTCAATTCTAACAACAAAAATGGGTTTCGAAGGGCAAAGAAAAAGGTGAAAATGATAAAGGTGGAGGATAAGACCTTGATGCAGGGGTAGAGGGGGTAGTTTATCAGGGTTCTTAACTGCGAGCTCCATGGTTTCCTTAACCGAGCTTTAAAGGGACGAAAGCAAGATAAAAAGAAAACTAATAAGCATCCTATGGCGGAGGTGATTCAGCAGTGATAAATGATAGAAATGAAAGACATTAAACCGACCTTCTAAGGTGATATATTTCATTAGAACTAGGCACATCTGATCCCACTGCACAAGAAGTTTTCTCTAGACGAAACCCGCATGAAGTTTCGTAGACCAATCGTTCTCCCTGAAGAAGGTTTGCAAACTCTCCATGTCTTGCACCTTCGTGTGTTTTTAAAACTTTTATCTCGAATAGAGAGGTTTGCAAACTCTCCATGTCTTGCACCTTTGTGTGTTTTTTAAACTTTTATCTCAAACAGGGAAGCCTCATTGCTTTGGCGATGACATCATCATTGATCTCAAAGGAAATGCCTCCCTTCTGTCACGCCAGCTGTGAGCAAATTGAGCTGAAAATTTCTCATCGTGCCCTTTTAAACTCTCCATTAGAGGTGTTATGCCACCTTCCACGCAAATATGCCAAACAAGAGTGTCCCAACGGAATTCCTCGTAGAAGCCTAGTTCAATTCTCACATGGTCATCCCCCATATTCACATACAGAGAATAGTGAATGGTCACAAGGAAAACCAATATGGTTTTTTTTCAGAATGCAAAAGGACAATGTGCACATAGAAAACTTATCAAAGGGATAACCGTCATAAAAAATTTGCATATCTTGCCTAATTAAGGCGATAAGATTTTCCCACGTACAATTAGGCATTTCCAAGAGGCTTAGGGTTGCGGAGCCATTGCAAGCATTGATGAAGTACTCTAAGACAGAGTGAAAGGCCATCATGGCATGGGAAGCATTAATTTTCGGCCCATAATTAAGCAAAGGTTTGAGAAAGATTTTAGCTGCTCGCACATTCCAAATAAAAAAGCTCTTATTATTGGGAGAAGCCTTGTACCAATGACGAGATAGCACATAAAACCCATGGGGAATCCAGTTGGGCAAAACAAACAATCCCAACCACATCCCAGTCACCTGCACATACCCATCCATCTCATCAAACATTTTCCACATCATACCTAAACCAAGGGTGAAAAGACATGTAGTCCAGTCCACGAAGGGGATCTTAGTCTTCATCATAAAGAGTCAAGTTACTTTCGCTCCTCAAGGAAAAATCCTTGGACATTCAAGGGGAGGGCCGCCATATTCCTCCAACATTTTGATGATTCCCAAGAAGAACACAAATTGGCCAAGGAGTCGGCCACTTTATTGCATTCACAGAAGGTGTCGGTTAGTTTCATCCTTTCAATTTTGTTGAGTAAAAACTGCATATCAAACAAAATATCCTTGACAGTAATTGTTGTTGATGGAATCAATCACTGATTTGAAGTCTCCCTTAATGTGTAGCTTCTTTATGCCTAGAGTAACAACAATTTTGACTCCACTCAAAAGTGCTCTTGCCTCTGTTGTCATAAAGGTTTGTATCCCTATACCACTAGCAAAACTAGCCACCATTATGCTATTCTGATCTCTGATGATGCCCCTAATGCTAACCAGGCCAGGATTGCCTTTCATAGCAGTAGCACCATCAAAATTAAGTTTGTGCCAACCATCAAGAGGGGGTTTCCAGATAGTGTTAAGCCTAGCCAAGGCTTTTGAATTGTCAAAGGAATTGAGATCCAAAGTATTATTCCAGGATTTGGCATCTCTCTACATCTTCCAAGATAGAGGGAGGTTTGTCCGAAGGTTTCCATACATACAAGGATACGTTCTCAATAATAAGTCTAAAGCCAATACTGAAGACCTCCTTTGGGCTTTTTTCCACATTTCTGAATATCCTATTATTAATTTATTTCCATAGGCACCAGCATATAATGGGAGGGTCTTGTCGCCAAATTTTTTTAGGTAGATGGTGTTGATAGGGACAAAGCCAGTTATCAAGAAAGCTCTTAAGATCGCCATTCATGGTCCAATGGATACCCAACGTTTGGAAGACAGAAACCCAAACTTCAATAGTAAACAGACAGTGGAGTAACAGGTGAGGGACAAACTCCTCATCATTATTACATAGCATACATCTATTAGGGATTTGAAATCCCCTTTTTCTTAGGTTGTCCTATGTGAGTATCCTATTATAACTCGCCGTCCACCAAAAAAAGATTATTTTTGGTGTAAGTTGCCTATTCCAAACATGTTTCCAAATACTATTTTGAGTTCCTTGTAGAGACAACAAACTGTAAGTAGACTTAATAGAGAGATTACCCTTGCTTTCCCTGGTCCAATAGAATTCATCCTCCTAAGCTGAAATGAGTATTCTAGTTAGAGAAAGAGAGTGTCCTGAAGAGTTTTAGCCTGATGCCTTAACTCCAAGGAGTGAGGGCAGCAACTCTCTAACATCTTCCACTTCATGGAAACATGTAGCCCACACAAGTAGTCTCTCACATTTTTGCCAAAAAACACAAAGCGGGGGCCATCAAATTCGTGAAGTAAGATTGAATAAGGAGTATTTCAAGCAGCCAAGGGTCCTCCCAGAACTTAAAATTGCTGCCATTACTGAGTTTCCATCTCAAACTAGAGTGTAGCAACTTTTTGATCCTACAGATATTGTTCCAAATTAAGGAACCACTGGGATGGTCATCCAAGAGACATCTGATCAAGGGGATGTTGTTGAGATACTTCGCATTTAGAAACGTGCACCAATCCTTCATGTTCCTTAGCAGATCCCACCCAACCTTCGCAAGAAGAGCTTTGTTAGAAGGTTGGATTTTTCTTATACCAAGACCACCACTAGATTTAGGAAGACAGATAGTATCCCAACTTAGCAAAGCCAATTTCTTCTTTTCCTCCATACCAAACCAAAGAAAATTCCTTTGTATTCTTTCAAATTTCTCAACAATATATCTAGGGTTTTTTTAAATGGAAAGAAAATACATCGGGATCCCTTGAAGAGCACCAACTAGGAGCTGCAATTTACTCGCATGACTAAGGATAGAGCCTTTCCATCCAACCAATTTCCTCTACATTCTTTCAAGAACTAAGTTCCAAAAGCTAGGGGTGACTTCCTTAACTGTGAGAGGGAGGCTAAGGTACACAGAAGGAGGGGAAGCACTCTTCTAGCCCAGCACAGCAATCACTTTGTCCTGAAGGCTTGTGTGTTGTTGAAGAAGTAGATCATGCTCTTATTGTAGTTTATGCATTGACTCGAGCTGGAGGCATAATTGTTTAGACAATTCTTCCATTTTCTAGCCTCAACCACTAAAGCTTTCCCAAAGAGGATGGTATCATCCACAAATTGTTGAATAGTTGAAGGTTCAAGGGAAGTTGCAAGTTTGACTCCTTTAACAGTACCATCCATTAGAGTTCTTGAAACATTTTGGCTTAAGACATCAAAAACAATAATAAAGAGGTAGGGGGAAAGGGGATCTCCCTATTTAATCCCTTTACCGGCATTGAAGAAACCATATGGGACCCCATTAACCAGAACAAAGTACTTGATCATAGATATGCATTCAAAAATGAGATTCACAATAGACTAATTGAAGCCAAACCTAGCTAACACTTTAAGAAGAAAACTCCACAAAACTTTATCATAAGCTATGGAAATGTCAAGTTTGAAAGCCATACCAGCACTATTACATCTATCCCAAGTTAAATGTCAAGGTGTTATATCCCAAGTTTCATGTCAATACTCCTTCCACAAAGAAACTTATAACTGATGGTGTATAGGACTATGTTGTCCAGTGACTGGTTTTAATATTTGTCTACTTACGCTAGCAAAAAGTTGTGAATTTTAGTTGTATGAGTTTGTGTGGACACTCCATGTGTCTAAGGGTTGAAGTGCATGAAGATCCTTCTTCTTTCCAGTACCGCATAGATGTTTCAAGTCATTTTGTGAAGTTGTGCTCCTATTGAGGCTAACTAAGGCATGTTGATGATGTGCGCCAAAATTTTATGTGTGTGTAGAGCTTGAGAAGTGTTTGAAGGTGTTTTATGGGTCATGCTGACTAGTGTGAAAGCTGACATGCTACATATTTCATGTTTTCTTGTTTATGGCCGACCTAATTTGTATTTGCAAAGCTTGAGGATGATGTTCATAGAAGATCAAAGGTGTGAAGACAGTTTGGGACCAAGTTAAGCGTGTGTTGGAATTTGCAAGGCAAGTTCCTCTTCCAAGTGTTGCATGCAATCTTTTTGGTCTTGCCCTCTGCACGTTTCATGTTGATTGTTTTATCCTTGGCCAACTTGGAGATGTAATATTTTTGTTGTTATAGGCCAACGTGTAATGTAATCAATGTAATATCATGTATAAATTGCAAACCTAGTTGATCTAGGGTGATGACGAGTGATGCATTATGACAATTGTGTAAGGGACTGAAAGAGAAAAAGCAAAAGTGGTAGATCTTGTCCGGTTTCATCTTGATCATATCTCTATGACAAAAGGGAAGTGAAGAAGTGTGCTTCGTAATTTGCTAGAGGTGGTGAGCCGAAGGCAAGGCTTGTTGATTGCTGAAAAGCAGTGAGTTAGTAAGCAGTTGAGAAGACATTTGACGAAGTGACAGAGCAGAATTGCAATCATCAAAAGAGAAGTGACAAAGCAGAATTGCAATCATCGAAAGGAGTGAGCTTAATTGTCAATTTCAAACAATGGAAGGACTATCATTTTATAATCATTCCTGAGTGTATGCTTAGATCAGGGAGTTGTAGCTTCCTTGGATTGTATCCCTAAAAAAAAGTTGTATAATCAGAGAGTTGTAGCTTCCTAGGGAGTGACCCTAAAACTATAATTGGGGAATTGTAGCTTCCTTGGGTTGTAGCCCTAAACCAAACTTGTAAATGTTATTCATCTTGTGAGACTGGATTAGGACAATAGCTCCTAGCAGCTTTTCTCACCGTGGTTTTTCCTCTATGGGTTTTTCCACATATCTTGTGTTGTGTTGTGTTGTGCATGGTCTTCATCTGTCAAGTTCTTGTTTATGCGGTAGAGTTTGAAGTATCTATTTGTTCCAAAGGATTTGAAATTTAATACAATATTGATTCACCCCCCTCTCAATATTCCGGTGTGTTCAACAACCAATTGCTGAGGAAGTATGAATTAAAGTTGTATTGTGAAAATTAGGATTTGATGAGTAAGACAATGCAGCCTACATCTCGTGCTATATTGTTGGAGATTTGACCATTTCTTTCTTTCCACAACTGAGAAAGAACAATCCCAATGAATCCATTGATTAATTTTCATTTCACTCTTTAACTTGGTCCATTTGAACAAAGTTTGGCAATAGAACTAGGGTTTGGAATGGGAACCACAAAGGATAGTCATTTCCTTCTGCATGGCTTTGGCAAAAGGGCAAGTAAGAAACAGATGTGTAATTGTTTTAGTATTTTGTTCATTATTAAAACACCTATTAAAGCCTACTCGACCCATCTTCTAAAGATTGTTTGCATTTAAGACTTTCCAATGGAGTATTAACCAGCTGAATGCTTTGAGCTCTGGTCAGATTCGCCATGACAATAAGTTGCTCCAATACTTGTCATTGGGGTGATCAGATTTATGTTGTTATAGAAAAGTTGAGGCAATTTGAGTATTCACCAGATAAAGTATTCAGCCATACAATTCTATCTAATTTTTAAGGGTGGAGATTGGGATGTATGCTAATTCATTTAAAAGCATAGTTCCATGGAGTTTCCAGACGTGGGGATGCGGGGACAGGTTTCGGGGATGGGGGGACCAAGGGCCTAAGTTTGGGGACGATAGGGGGACTATAGCGGCACGGAAATACATATAGTACTTGAAAAAATAGTTATAGAAAGATGTCTAAGTATAAGAATTACAAATGAAACTTTAGCAAACTAGTTTTAAACATTTCAGTTTTGAAGTGAACATTAACTTGGTGTCACTCCTTGTCCTGCTCCTCTTCAACCCTCTTACTCTTCATTCTCACTCTTTCACCTTAAATTTACAACTCTCACTCTCACACACACTATTAGCTTCTTGCTGATTTTTTTTGTGAATTAAAATGAGGATAGGAAGCAATTTTATAGAGTTTGTGGGATTTGGGTGGAGCCCACAAGCCATTAGGGTTCAGCATTGGGCATGGATTCAAAGAAAAATGTGATTTTAAAAAAAAATAGTTTTTGGTCGTCCAGTTGGAGGAGATTCCCGAGCATCCTCAAGATGGTTGGGTGATTCCTAGGAGTTCCTTGAACGTCTCGGGGCCATCTTGACGTCCCCAACGTCTCAATGGCACTTTGGAGACAACGGCACTAGTGGCGGTGCGGCATCCCACCCAAGTCCCCAGGTCTCTGAGATGTCCTTGTCACAAAAATGGGGGTTTCGAAGGCTTCCAAATTGAAAGGGGATATAAAGCCCAAACTAATTGATTGCTTCTATATTCTAAGACAGTTACTGCCCAGTATAATAAGACCATTCTAGCATAACCTTGTATTTGATATTTGCAGATTACTTTGCAACTCTTGCAGTCCCAAATCAACAATTGGGAACAATCCCAGCTACTTCCTCAAGAAAAGAATGCATCTATGCCAATTTCTATTTTTGTTTTTGGAATTCCTTGCCCAGGCAAGTCTGTCTAGTAATTCCATAAAGAAAAAGTCTTGACGTGCTAGATAGAATATCCTATATTCCATGGCATCTCAGCGACAGGGACAAAAGAATACATACATATTAATTTTCATAATTCATATTTTTACAAGCTTAGCTATACCCAACATCAAAATTCAAGTTTAGACATTCATATAACATATCATTGCAATTTAATGTTCAATGTTTATTGATTCAAGTATAGCATGAAATATTCTCTCTCAATTTTTTTGATTTTTAAACCAAACATTTACAATGTAACCAAGCACTCGTTAAGGTTCGCATAACCCAAAACGTGCATGAAAGAACTCTAACCAAAAATGTGCCCTAAAACCACTTAAGGAGGAGGGACGGGCATATGGTCAAAGGATCCCTAGGATCTACTGAATCAAGATTACAAGATTATACTGAAAGAGAGAGATTAAACTCGACACCAAGAATGTGCACTCAAGATCCTTTGACAGGCGAGGTGCTAACATATGATGGAGTACTAATGCTGAAATTGAAATGAACAAAGGCGGATAACCAGCCATAAGGAACTTTCCACGCTACCACCAAACAGTGGGGGGAAAAGATTACAATATTAATACTTCTTCTGCTGCGGCAGGCATCCACTCAAGAGTGGGAATTCTCCACTTTACAGTGGGTAAGATGAGAGATACAAGTTTATTCTCCACACTGGCGGTAAACCACCCAGGGGTACTTAATGTTAGCTTAGAAATTACAAGTAAATGCAGCAATAACATATGGTTGGATTAGTACTACTAATTCACAACCTTACAATCCAACAATCTGCAATTTACGAGTATTACAATGATAGACAAAGACACAATGTGAAGAATGATTATCTCAATCTAGAAACCTCATAAACATTGAAAAGGAAGCTAAAATCTGATCTCTTTAAAGTCTGATAATTAAAATTAGCAAACTGAAACTGTAAATCAGCAACCTGTGAATCAATAAAATGCTCATATCTTAATCAATTTACCTTTGAATTGCGTAAAACCAAGTGCAATGAACCTTTGGAGGATAGGTGCCCATGCCATGATGAAGAAACAGCTCCAAAATCCCAGCATTTATTTATTGGCACAATTCCCAATGCAAACAAGAAGGTACGGCCCTAGCAAGGGCGATTTTGCTAGCAAAAAACATACACTTTGAAATTAAATCTGGAATTTGCTAAGAAGGGTCGCCATGACCTTAGCAATGATATTATTGAATGCCCATAACGAGGAATAAATGATACAAGAAGCTGTTAACAAATTCAACTTTCAATTGTGTAAATATCAGCAACTTGAAATCTGGAAAACACACCACAATTCTCCAATTTGAAGCTCAATGTGTACTTCTAAATGAAGCACACTCTCAATCCATCATCTAGGGAACCATAGTTTCAGGTCCGAAGAGTGGAATAGAATTTGCTAAGCTTTCCCTTAGCTGGATTCTGGATTTCAAACCAGCAACATAACTTTGCTTTTCAAAACATAACATAATTAGCCCTCTACAATGCAGCAATATATAAATTTCAATGGCAAATGAAACACTTTGAATTCCAAGAAGTTGAATCACTTCAACTTCCCAAGGGACGCCCTTCAACCATTCACTTTATTGTGAAATAATAAAACATTATTTCCCTTCCCTTTAGGCATCCATTTCTATTTGCAACAATAAAGCATTTTAATAAATCATTAAATGCTCAACATGACCCCTTAATGTCCCCTCTTTAAAACAACGTGAAGTTATCACTCCTAGGCATGGGGTACAGCTTAAAAACATGAAATTAACTAAGTATAACACTTAGTCCAAGGAGATAACCAAAACCAATGCCAATACTGAAACTGAAGGATTACCACAAATATCATGATGACCTGAGCTGAACTGCAGATGATGATACTGTCAAAATTGGACTTACTAAAAATAGCCACTACCAAAAATAGTAAATTCACTTCAACTCAACAGAAAGCCAAACTGATCGGCCACACTTTACTACAAAAGATTGAGTTGCTGCTAGAGTGATACTGCTATAAATATACTTACCAAAAATAGCATATTGCTATAAATAGTAAGTTTGCCAAAACCACATCTGTATGCCAATTGAGCAATAACATGACTTACTATAAATAGTAAGTGTTCCCATTCTTCTTAGCCTACGAGTTTCTGGAAATAGGCTAAATCCAATTGTAGAGCGTAGGGCTAAATCGGGGACATTACAGTCCACCCTTCCCAAAATTGTTTGTCCTCAAGCAATGTCACCACACTCCAAGAAACTATTTGATCCATCCTATGTCAAGTAGGATCCCGGGGTCCCAAATCCATCTCTGAGAGGACCCACCCTGCTGATGCTGCATCACTCTGATCACACAAGAATAACCAACACTCCAAATCTGCACTAACCCTCCTTGTAACCCCAAAGAGTTACCATATATGAGACCCAAATTGAAAGACCTGGAAGAACTGATGTAAAAAAGAACTTGCAACATCTCATGTCCAACAAACTCTGAGGAGTTAATATCATCAATGCCAATGACTATCAACATTTTGGACATATGGAAAAATGATCTAAGTATCTCAACAATATTCTTATCAACGAAACTCCTCAAAGCATCAAACAAAGTAACAACTCCTTCAAGGCTTCTTGCAAAGGAGGAAACAACTATTTGCAAAAGCTCAACAGTCTCATCCTCAGAACTCCTCAAGGATGAACAATGCCTCTTCCGAATAATTTTGATATATCCAAGAAAGCTTCTGAAAACTTTCACCAATCTCCCTACAAGAGTCTCAAAAAGTTGAACCAAATCAAGCATTGGTTTGTTGTCCCAAGCATATGTACAAGTAAATGTACCAAGATAGTCACTGAGATGAACCTGAACACTTTCTAGATGCAGGTTCGAATCACTCCAAATCTTCATTTCTCCCACTTGAGACCAAAAATCATGGCTAACAGAAGATTGGAAAGTCTGAAAATGAATGCACCAGCTATTGAACAAGACTGAAATGGTCAACTTGAGATCTGATTTAAGGAAAATCAGCATCCAAAGAGATAAACAGCTGCTGCAAAACTGAAAATCAGCATCCAAAATATTACATCTACACATATCCATAGCTGAAAACAACCTTTCTGAAGATTTCATCACAGAAAAGAACCGATCATTGCTCAAAATCTCTCTCCAAATGGATCCATCAAGTGGTTGGTAAAGAAGGGAACATCACCATTAATTTTGAAATTTTGATCCTTATCCCTCCAAGGAACTTTCCTACCATAACCCAAAAGATTTTTCATTCCACATCGAGGGTGCCAAACAAAGATACTTGACCAAGAATGATCCACCACACCCCTGAAGAAATTCACAAAACATTCCTGAGTGCCAATCAACTCCAAATTCACACTGAGAAAATTATTGACTTTTTTAGTGAATCACTGAAGTTTATCTAAGAAAACTTAAAAAACAAGGGAGCCTAAAACAAACATTGTCTTCAAATCCATCTCCCAAGACAGGTTAGTGTGAGCATTACTCAATCCAAAGAATAAACTGTCAGGCATGTAAACAACATGTTTTATCAAAACATATTTTGACAACACCTTGGTGTCAAAAATGGGGAAGTCATCATGAATCAACACTTCCCATATGGAGATTGAATTCTCTAAACCTCTTATGCATTCACTTACAAACAAGCTTGGAGGATTATCAATCACAGAGTAGAACCCGTCCTCACATTCTCTAAGATGTTTGAAATCAGCTAGCTAGTCTCCAACCTCCATTACACCCAACTGAGCATTCTCTATCATGCACTTTGTTGATTCAAGCTCAAGGGTAAGTTTATCAACCTTTCTTTCACTTCTTTGAAAAACACCAATGATCTTCTTTGTGAATTCATAGGCGTAATCCCGATCTCTAATCCAGCATAGATACTCTGATTTCATGATCACTAAGGAGTCTTTAATAAATTGCAGATTAAAGAGAGTGACTCTATCCCAAACTCCTTCCTGTCTCTCTTCAATCGAACTATATGAGCGGTCAAATTTGAATAAGGCATGCACCTCATCCTCAATAGAAAACATGAATTGACCTTTCCACTCACAAAAGTGCAAGGATGGTGAACTGCTGATCAGCTGTATTTCAAAATCAGAACTTTGTTTCTTGTCTTTGCTACCCCCATAGCTGCTCCAAGATTCTTGTCTTTCACCACCCACTAACTGAAAATGCTCAAGGTCATGAAGAGAATCAAATCCTACCAATTCTTCAGGCCTTTGTTTATAATCAGCTTCATGATGTGGTAAATCTGATTTGAATTTGATAACCTCTTTAAAAACTTTATCATCAAGGGCCCTGTGGTCTTCAAGCTCCATTTCCCCTTCACTGTCTCCTTGATTATATACTGAAGAAGCCCCCAACTTGATCAATGAGTCATTATTGATCGCAGTCTTGAAAGTTCTAGCAACAACAAATTCTTCCTTAGTGGCTGCAACAATCTTACAGGATTCATTATGGGGCTTACCCATGCAAGCTTCTTTGTCAAAGACATTTTCTCCTCCAAGGGCCATATCAAAGCTTGCAGTGAAATCAAAATTTTGTTCTTTATTGGGATCAAAGGGAAATTTATCCCATACAAATTCATTAACAAAATTAGGTGCCTTAACACCCGGATCCCAAATGCCGAAAGGCTGATTATTTTTATCGAAAGGAAACTACCCTTCGAACTTCACTTGAAATGGTGACTCTATGAATGAGACACCTCCCAACTCAACAAAGCTGAAATCTTCATGAGAATCTTTCTTCAAGATCTTAGTTTGATGACCAAACTCAAAACCACATGAATCTTCATTATTATAATGAAGTAAGGAATCATCACTATTAGCTGGTTTGAAAATTATATCCTCCTTACCTTCAATAAGAACTTCATGTGAAAGTATAATATTTATCTCTTCATTTGTAGTCACAAACATACCAAGGAGGTCTCCTTGATTCCTTGACATAAACTCTTCATGGGAAATCAAAACTGTTGTTGCCTCTTTGCATTCATCCTCAACTTGTGCGGATAGCTGCATATCAATAGGTATTTCTTGGGATACAACCTTAGAATCATTGAGAAACAATATTTTATTTCCATCTACATTAATAACTTCCTCTTTTTTCTGCTTTGTCTTCTTCAAGTGTGGCTGCAATTTTCTTTCACACTGAATGAATAAATCTCTGATCAACATACCAACAATAGAGGAATTCTTTCCTTCTTGTTCAAGAATGTTTAGCAGAAAGGATAGGATGTTTTTAGGAATGTCATCCAACTCATTGATAATTAAGATCAAAATGTTTTTCATTGCTGCAACTACATCCTCCTCTTGTTCACTCCAAGTTGAAATGAAGAGGTAATGAATCAAATAATATATTTGATCTTGCATACCCAAATCTATCAGCAACACACTTATTTTGAATTCTGAAAAGATCTTCAGTATAGCAACTCTTCTGGAGTATTGATTGCTATCAGTTTCATCAAGATCTTGAAAACTTTCCACGAACATATGAAGAACTCTCTTCATAATTTTATCATCATAGGGCACCAAAGGTGCCAAAATTCTCATCACTTCACCAAGGCATGAAGTAACCAGCAAATTTACTTCTTCATCAGGATGCCTCAGCCAATGGGGCTGATTCAAAAAAGTCACAACAGGAGCTAATGCCAACTGCATTTCCTCCGAGGGTAATTGCTTCACTTGCCTCAAACACTGTTCTAACAAATGAAGAATGTTCTCTTCATTCTCCCTTCACTGAAATTCTTTGTCAAGACTCTTTCCAACCATATAAAGTGTCTCTGCCAGATTCATCTCTTCTTCATTAGCCATACCTTAATCTGACAAGACAAGGTTTCTCCAATCACTGAAAAAGTGTCAACTTCAAAAACTTTTGAAGCTGAAACTAAACTTTGATCTGCTTTGAGATGTAGTATCTATCTTCTCTGACTCTCATCTGATATCCTAAGGGCTGAAACTCACAGGATGGCAGGAAAACAAGCTCTGATACCACTGAAATATTCTCTCTCAATTTTTTTGATTTTTAAACCAAACATTTACAATGTAACCAAGCACTCGTTAAGGTTAGCATAACCCAAAACGTGCATGAAAGAACTCTAACCAAGAATGTGCCCTAAAACCACTTAAGGAGGAGGGGCGGGCATATGGTCAGAGGATCCCTAGGATCTATTGAATCAAAATTACAAGATTATACTGAAAGAGAGAGATTAAACTCGACACCAAGAATGTGCACTCAAGATCCTTTGACAGGCGAGGTGCTAACATATGATGGAGTACTAATGCTGAAATTGAAATGAACAAAGGCGGATAACTAGCCATAAGGAACTTTCCACGCTACCACCAAACAGTGGGGGGAAAAGATTACAATATTAATACTTCATCTGCTGCGGCAGGCATCCACTCAAGAGTGGGAATTCTCCACTTTACAGTGGGTAAGATGAAAGATACAAGTTTATTCTCCACACTGGCGGTAAACCATCCAGGGGTACTTAATGTTAGCTTAGAAATTACAAGTAAATGCAACAATAACATATGATTGGATTAGTACTACTAATTCACAACCTTGCAATCCAATAATCTACAATTTACGAGTATTACAATGATAGACAAAGCCACAATGTGAAAAATAATTATTTCAATCTAGAAAGCTCATAAACATTGAAAAAGAAGCTAAAATTTGATCTCTTTGAAGTCTAATAATTAAAATCAGCAAACTGAAACTGTAAATCAGCAACCTGTGAATCAATGAAATGCTTATATCTTAATCAATTTACCTCTGAATTGCGTGAAACCAAGTGCAATGAACCTTTGGAGGATAGATGCCCATGCCATGATGAAGAAACAGCTCCAAAAACACAGCATTTATTTATTGGCACAAGTCCCAATGCAAACAAGAAGGTACGACCCTAGCAAGGGCGATTTAGCTAGCAAAAAAATACACTTTGAAATTAAATCTGGAATTTGCTAAGAAGGGTCGCCATGACCTTAGCAATGATATTATTGAATGCCCATAACGAAGAATAAATGATACAAGAAGCTATTAACAAATTCAACTTTCAACTGTGTAAATATCAGCAACTTGAAATTTGGAAAACACACCACAATTCTCCAATTTGAAACTCAATATGTACTTCTGAATGAAGCACACTCTCAATCCATTATCTAGGGAACCATAGTTTCAGGTCCGAAGAGTGGAATAGAATTTGCTAAGCTTTCCCTTAGCCGGATTCTGGATTTCAAACCAGCAGCATAACTTTGCTTTTCAAAACATAACATAATCAGCCCTCTACAATGCAGCAATATATAAGTTTCAATGGCAAATGAAACACTTCGAATTCCAAGAAGTTGAATCACTTCAACTTCCCAAGGGACGCCCTTCAACCATTCACTTTATTGTGAAATAATAAAACATTATTTCCCTTCCCTTTAGGCGTCCATTTCTATTTGCAACAATAAAGCATTTTAATAAATCATTAAATGCTCAACATGACCCCTTAATGTCCCCTCTTTAAAACAACATGAAGTTATCACTCCTAAGCATGGGGTACAACTTAAAAACATGAAATTAACTAAGTATAACACTCAGTCCAAGGAGATAACCAAAACCAATGCCAATACTGAAATTGAAGGATTACCACAAATAGCATGATGACCTGAGTTCAACTACAGATGATGATACTGTCAAAATTGGACTCACTAAAAATAGCCACTGCCAAAAATAGTAAATTCACTTCAACTCAACAGAAAGTCAAATTGATCGGCCACACTGAACTACAAAAGATTGAGTTGCTGCTAGAGTGATACTACTATAAATATACTTACCAAAAATAGCATATTGCTATAAATAGTAAGTTCGTCAAAACCACATCTGTATGCCAATTGAGCAGTAACATGACTTACTATAAATAGTAAGTGTTCCCATTCTTCTTAGCCTACGAGTTTCTGGAAATAGGCTAAATCCAATTGTAGAGTGTAGGGCTAAATCAGGGACATTACATAGCAGCACTAAAAAATTGAAAATTAATTGTTTTTATTACAACAAAAGGCCCTAAGGTTACAACATAAAAAATCAATCAATGACAAAATGCACAACAATAAGCATAGTTGTAAGGTAAGTTGCCGGTTCTGGTACGTGTATGGCGGTATGGCAATTTTTTTTTCCTTGGGTACAGGTACAGGTACGGGAATATATATATATATATATTATAAACATAATGTCATAAGCATGTTCAAAATTATAAATTTGATTATAAGAACAATAATATTCATTAGACATAAATGATAAAATATTAAACATAATTGCCTAAGTTACCGGGTCCTTCTAGATGACTGTTACTGAAGAAACACCTCCATCGTATTTTTCAATTGCAGAAGCATTGCAGTTATCTTTCAAATTTCTGTTCATGCCTGAAGTATTTATTTGATGCAACCAGAAGCATATTGTACATTCTAATTTTATCAGTATGTTACTTATTTTATAGGCCCCTTTTTGAATCATTTGTGCTGTTTTTGGAGACTGATCCAAATGAAAAATTTATTGATATCTGAGTTACATATTAAGGTGAAATTTATGTCATTGTTTTTTGACAGCTTCTCTGGTTGCACAATAGTTAAGTTCTTTTTGTAACCCCATTGTAATTTCTGTGAACATAAACTGAGTGCTACTTTTGCTAATAAGAGCTGCAAAATGAGGGGTTTCCATAAAATATTTGACACATCTAAAATTAATTTCATTGTAAATGTACATTTACAGTGCTTATTTAATAAGAATAAGGCATTATAGCTCTTTTGTTTGTTATATGAATATAGCAGTATATAAGTTGACCTGAACCAGAACCAGAACCAAATTTTTCCGGGTACGGGGGCCAAAACAGAAGGACCCGGTAACTTAGGTTGTAAGATTATAGATATAAGAAAATATAAGTCACTCTATAGATAAAATTGTGACTTATCCAATGTGACCCTAACCAATCCTTGTTGCACCTCCTCAACAATCTGCCTATCATCTTCAAGACCAATATCCCAACATGTGGCTAGAGTTTTTCAATACTAAGGAGTCCATCAATCTTGAAGGCACAGGGCACTATGAACTATTTGTAAAACATTGCCATGAAAGATAACATGCTACAACTTGGCCAAAATTTTGTGCATGATCCTGCAAATACCCAAAAGATTCATAACTGCTCTGATACTAAATTAATCTTTGTCAACTCCATACTTGTGGAAATTAAGAACCACAAAATTAAAGGACTTTGTTACTTAAATTCAAATTAAATGACAGCCAATGAAGGAAGAAAGTTATATAAACTAAAGCAACACCAGATTTTTAACATAGAAAACCCCAAAAGAGAAAATCCAACTTTGGTATTGGCAACTGCACTTCTACTGCAATACTATTGAAATTCAGGCAAGTTCAATGAGATGCTAAGATAGTGATTGCAATCTACTTCTTCCTCCACTCATTGTACACACAATTGTCAAGCATGTAGCTTCTAACTAGAATTGGAATTCTACTTCACTATCTACAATTTCATTCTTCCTCCCAATGATTAAAAACGCACTTCCCACCTTCATTTATAATTGCTAGTGGTGCCGGAGCATCCCTCTCTAGCTCTAGAAAGATCCTCCAGAAGCTGGAAGTGGAAAAGTTGCCTTTTCATTTTACATTCTAATTTGTGCAGTGGGGGGGTTGAAACTGCAGGTGCAGATTTGACCCCACAGTTGCAGATCCAACCCATGTGTGTGGATTCGTCATCCTTGTCAGTGTGGGTTTATCCCTGACTGTCTCTATTGTTGAAGCATCTTCCTTTTCTGAGTTTTGACTCCAGGATCCACTATGCAAGAATGTCTGGATCAAGAGGAAAGAGTTAAAACCAGATTATCACAACTATTGCTTTTGCTTTTTGGAAGAAAAAAGAGACCAAGCCTTGGAAAATTTTGCAAAACATCAAGGTGTTGTAAAGAGATGGTTCGATCGGCGAGCGAGCGTAAAAGCATTCAGAATTTCTGATTTAGTCCTTTGTTGGGACAAAGCCCATGAACGAAGAGGAGACCATGGCAAGTTTGACAACCTATGGATGGGTCCTGTTGTGACCTATTTCACACATCGCCCCATTGCAAATGGGGACCCCCTTCTTTTTGCTTTTTGGTTTTTGCCTTGGCAGCGCAACTGCTTATCACCATTTTATTTACAATGACGAATTAGAGTTTTCTGAAAATTATCTGAGCCAAGTAGAGAATTCATGCCCATATCAGTGCCTAGATGTCATGGAAGTGCTCAAAAGGACCGGTAGACGAGGAACGCCATTGCTTTGAGTCAATTCTGACACTTCCTATTTTTTAGGGATTCTGCTTTTTTGCTTTTTTTATTTTTGGCACTTTTGGACCATTCTGGAGTTCCTATTTTTTAGGGATGCTTTTGTGCTTTTTCTATTTTTGGAAAGTTTCTATTTCAGGGTCCCACTGATCGTGAAGCCAATGTACCTCCAGAATGAGCAAATCAATAGAAAAATCAAGGCAAATGGTGAAAGATTGATGAAAAATGGCAGAGTCTGAGAAGCTCGCCCATGAGAAGGAATGGCAGACATAGTCTCAAGTCCACCCTTGCCTTTGGCAAGCCAAAGGAAGGCACTGGCAGGCCACGCCTCAAGTTCTCCATGTTTGGAGAAGCCTCCAAGTCTGCCATGTCTTGGAAAGAGTTGAAGTCTGCCATGTCTTGAGAAGGCATGAAGTCCGCCCTTGGAAGGAGAAGCTCCAAGTCTGCCATGTCTTGGAAAGAGTTGAAGTCTGCCATGTCTTGAGAAGGCATGAAGTCCGCCCTTGGAAGGAGAAGCTCCAAGTCTGCCATGTCTTGGAAAGAGTTGAAGTTCGCCATGTCTCAAGAAGATCACCAAGTCCGCCCCTCAGCATGGAGAAATTTTCTAAGGCACGGAAGAAAATGTGACTGGCAAGACAAGTATGAAGTCCGCCACCCCCAACATGATAAAAATTTCTAAGGCATGGAGAAAAACGTGATTGGCAAGAAGGCTCCCAAGTCCGCCCAGCCAAGAGGAGGAAAGGAAAACTCAAAATTTGGAGCTAAGTATGGAGATGGCAAGCCAAGTACCAAGTCCGCCCAAAGGAGAGGGCAAGCCAAGTGTGCCAAGTCCGCTCGAGCATGTCCAAGACAAGGTGAAGTCCGCCAAAGGTAAAGTTGGCAAGAAGTTGGCAAAGTCAGCCCAAGGAAGAGGTTGGCCAAGCAAGTGCAAAATCCGCCCTAGGAAGATGAAACTGTCTAGCCACCTGTGAAGTCCGCCCAAACATGGCATGAAGAGCTCCAAATCTGCCCAGCAAAGGAGAATGTCCAGGCAAGCATGAAGTCCGCCCTCCAAGAAAGAACATGGCAAAGGGTATGTAAACTCCGCCCAAGAAAGATGGCAAGCCAAGGACAAAGTCCGCCTAGAGGAAAATGCATCTTGTCCAGCCAGCTTCAAAGTCCGCCTTTTCAAAGAGAAGATGAAGTCCGCCCCAGATCAAGATGGGAAAGGCATAAGGAAGACAAACTCCGCCTTAGCAAATGTGTAAAGTGGCACAACAACTATGAAGTCCGCCGAGGAAAAAAAAAAAACTCAGAAAATTGGCTAAGTGTTGATACCTTGGAGAATAAAATTTCAAAATTTGGTTTAGTGTCAAGAAAATTCCCTAAGCAATGAGCAACTCCGCCCAGCATGGCCAACCAATCATGAAGTTTGCCAAGGCTAAATTGAAGATGTCCAAGACAGCCAAGTCCGCCAGGGAGAAAGAAAAAGAATTGGCTTGCCAATGAGGAAGTCCGCTCAAGCATAATAGAAAATTGGCATGACATGTGCCAAAGTCTGCCAAGGTTAGAAACAAACATGGTAAAATTTGCCAAGAGGAAGCAGAAAAATGGCTAAGTGTGGAATTTTCCTACAATAAAAGGATCAATTTTTGACTAAGTGTTGGAAAGAAAACAAGAAAAATGAAGAGGAATAAAGAGGAAATGAATAAAGTTCTTGCCCAAGGATGGAGTCTACCCTACTTAGCACAAGCCAAACTCAGAATTCAAGACAAATCCACAGGCAAAGTTCATTCGAGCATAAAGATGGCCAAAATTTTGGCTAAGTGTTGAATGGTCCACATGAAGGCGTTACAGAATGAAATTGAATAGACAAAATTTGGCTAAGTATGGGAAATACTTCACAAAGAAAGTTCCAATTTCCTCCATTGTGGTGAAAGCAAAGGAGAGTTCTTCTCCAAATTCAAGGCACTTGAAGGAATTTCAAAGCAATCAGGAAGGAAAAGTTCAATAACTGCTCCAAGGGGAGACTTCCAGACTTCAAATGCAAGTGAGAAGAAGAAATCAAAATCTCAAAGGAAATCCAAGATCAAAGCTAGGAAGAAACAGGCACAAAGGATAGAGTCGTTGGCAAAGAAAGATATTCTAAGGCAATTACATGGAAAAAGAACAAGGAGACCAAGGAGGACATCCAGCACGCTGAGGTGGCGCCTCGTCATCTTCCAACCAATCAAATTGTTCCAAGTCAACATGTCTAGGTTCAATGAACCTGACTTATCCATGGAGTTGGTTTATATTTAGTAAGAAGGACAAGTGTCCCAAAATGTAATTTTCTCATTGGTTGAGAGGTAGTTAATTATGGCAAGCCCTAATTAGGGTTTTATTTTGTAATCTCGGCTGTTGATTCGAAATCAATCTTGTCCATTGAATTGTAATCGGGGAGCCTATAAATTGAGCTCGCCCCTCATTTGTAAAGGGTGAAGTGAGTAGTATGAGATTGTTGCGATAAGACTATTTCCATTAATAAAAGCTCTAGTGCATGATTTGCTTAGAACCACTTTTGTTTTCAAATAGTGTGCAAGGTTTACATCTTCTCCTTTAACATTTAGAGTAGAGTTAAATTAGTATTTTATTTGTATGTTTGTTAGTGAACGATAGATTTGATAGCAGTGGTGGATGAAATTAAGCTCATACTTTTGTTGAATAGATGATTTGTATTCAATGTGTAAAGTTAGCCTGAGCTATTAAGTTGTGGATGCTTAACTTCGGTTTGGATAATTGTTAATTCAAACATGAAAATCATTATCACCTCCATTGAAGATTGCATCCGCTTTGCGTAAGTTGTCCTGATGGAGGCGAAACAAAGTGTGGTTATTCTAGTTTCATTTAGTCACTGTCGTCTCTTGAGTTCTTAGGCGTAGCTTAGGCCTCTAAACCCTTATCTTTTTGCCCCTTTTTTTGGAAAATTGAGAAAACCCAAAAAGAAAGAGCCTTCAATGTCAAAACCATCTAAGTCCTTAGCTTGCAAATAAATTCAAACGTAAGTCCCCTTGTGATTACCATCAAATCACAACACCCACTGATCTTATCGACACGTCAAGACCTGACTAAAGAAACATTGGAGTTATTGCATAACCTTTCCAACATACGCATTAACTTTTCAAGAGAGGATAGAGTGCCCTTCGGCATTTTTATTCTGTGTTCGGTGGGGTATTAAAAACACACACCATCAGGTCCCTATCAAATCTCATAAATTTTGGGAGATAATGCATTTAGACTGAAGACATTAACTGGAGGAGATGTCCTATTGCCAATCAATGGGCAGTTTCTCAAGCATTATTTCCTATCTTAAGTTCCTAGTGAGTCCTGCTCTTGTACATAGTTAGGTTAGTTTTCTTTCCAGTCGCGTCTTAGTTTAGTTGTTTGTTTTTTTTTGTTTTGGTCTTAGTTTGGTTTCCTTTGGTTTGGTTAGGTTTAGTTGCTTTGCTTTCCTAGTTTAGCTTGGCTTAGTTCAGAATAAAGAGATCCGCATTTGCAAAGAGGGTGATAATGTTTCAAACACACACTAGTCTTATTCCACAAAGCAATGTATGGATCATTCCTTTGATAAATGTTTGTTAGGGATCTTGGAATCCAAGGTTAAGTCTTTCTAGTTTGTCCTTAGGTTAGGATTTGTACTTGCCTAGAAAGGGAATCATCCATTGTGTCTTGACACTGAGTCTTGAAAATCGCTATATTTTTACACATATGTAATCAATTGCTCTAAGTCATTGTGTTCTTTTAGGAGAAGCCATGGCTGGTGAAAAATATTAAGTCTTGCTTCAGCACCCTTGTGATTCTTAAACCCAAATGAGCTTCACTGCTTATGAGCCAATTGAAAAATATGGGAAAAGAGAAGAAGTATCAAAAAAAAAAAGAGAGAGAAAAGGAAAGTATTGAAACATTTGGCTAATGGGAGCATGTGGGTAACTCTATTGAGGCTATGGACGCCTGCCTAGCAATGGAGCAATATTCGTAAGAATCACAGTGATAACCTCGTCGGGGCTATGGACGCCTTGTTGACAATATTGTCAT